>VOMN01058223.1:0-45910 GCA_014899125.1 Orchestia grillus | reverse complement strand
TGGCTGCACACTCACACCAGCCCCACTCTGCAGTGGCTGCACTCTCACACCAGCCCCACTCTGCAGTGGCTGCACACTTACACTAGCCCCACACCAACCCCACTCTGCAGTGGCTGCACACTCGCACCAGCCCCGCACGAGACCACGCAACACAATCTTGAAAATTTGGACAATCACGCAATTTGTCTACTGATTAAGTGCTATTAGTCATTTAAATCGATTTAAAATTTATTGTTTAATAATCTTCTCAAATTCTGAAAAAAATCTGATCATCCTGTAAACGTTACGCTGCTGCTAATACTATTCTCTGACGGCACCACGGTGTTAAATTTCTTGTGGTAGGTTTCGCAACACGCTATTTTCATTTGCATCATTTGTACTGGGTACCCTGAGCAGCTCATAACTCCCATCATCCTTGGCTGGGTTGCCGGCATTACCGAGGCCAACACGCTACCTGCTCAGCTAGAGCTATTTTACCCTACTTAACCTCAACTTTACCTACATTTCCCTACCATGCCACGAGCGCCTTACTGTCTCAACAGCACAGCTTGTGTTACTCAACTGCCTTCAGGCATGAGGCTCGTAACTCGCGCCATTACGCTGTCTTGCCACCCACTACAGTGGCCTACATGCATAGTGCCCTGCTCTCACCAGTGCTGTGTGGTCCACACATACTGTCCATTCAGCAGCAGCTGCACGGTTCCCACTGCCACACGTGCACTGTACCACCAGCAGCTGCACGGCTCCCACTGCCACACGTGCACTGTCCCACCAGCAGCTGCACGGCTCCCGCTGCCACACGTGCACTGTACCACCAGCAGCTGCACGGCTCCCGCTGCCACACGTGCACTGCCTCACCAGCAGCTAGACGGCACAGACTTCCTCACACGTGCACTGCCTCACAGCACCATGTCGGAACAACCGTAGCATCGCTGCACCCAGGCCTCTCTCTCACCCCGACCATCGCCGTCGACACATGTGTATGTGTCCTCATCAATCGGCCAGTCTACCACACGGTGTCCCCTCGTGCTACAGCTTGGGACACGTGCTATTTAGACCACTTGCGGTCGGCCGAGTCTTCTTCTTCCACTGAGCTCATTTGGCTGTGCTCCTCTTCTTGTTTTCCTAGCTTTGTTGGGTGCAGTGCGAGTTTACCGTGCGTGATGATCGTGCAGTGGCGCTCCTATGTTGGATGTGCTGCTTAGGTGTTTGCTGTCTTAACTTATCTCAGTCGCTTATAGTCTTAATTTACCTCGTCCTGCTTCCTATTTTTGCTAGTCTCGTGACATTTCTTATTTTCACTAGGGTCATGCTGCTCGCTATCTTTATTGATTTCATTGCTCTTTGTTCCCTTCGCAGATTCTGAGGTGTTTTTATGCTAACTCATGTACTGTTGCTTGCAATCCTCACTGACCACATCCTGTTTGCTGTCATTATTGATATACTGCTCGCTATCTTTACTCGTCTCACGCGGCCAGTGATTTCGTGGCAGTAACCGCGTCCCTGTGTGTAGTTAGCACCGCGGTCTGGTGCAGTCGAGGCTTGAAATTTTGCCTAAGCTTCGTATCTGTTCCTGCAGCTGAAGTCAACCTGCGCATTCTGAGGCCAAGTTTGCAGAGCGTTGACCCCTCGACCAATAGAAATAGACTACGAAGCAAATCCAATCGCACATACCTGATGGTAGGGAGTGCCTACTCAAGCTCTTAAGCTTTTAAATGTGTTCGGTACTCCGCTTTTAAATGTGTTCAGTCCTCCGCGTTTAAATGTGTTCGGGTCTCCGTTCCGTATTGAACGGTTGCACGGGTCGTCAATCGGTGAGAACCAAAGGCCGCACCAAATTTATGTAAACGTAGTGGGTGGTGCTTCAATTGGTGTGCGCTTTCAGCGGCTTTATACGTACAGCAGCGGCACACTGCAGCATCAAGATGCCCTGCAAATCGGCTTGTGAGCTTTGTTGCTTAGAGTGAAGTGCTCTGCGCCGTCTAGCTTCTTAGAGACTTGGCTGCATGCGCGTGTCTCTCCTCCTTCTTTTTGTTTCGTGTGAGAAAGACCTCGTTATTAATGTGCGCAGTGTGGGCCTCTCACGTGCGCTGTAGCTCAGAGCTGCGGTGCCGCTCGCTTAGTTCTTTCTTGATGATGTATCTGCCCGGGTCAGTTGGGTGATGAGCGTGTCTCTTTCGTGGGGGAAGGATCTCGTATATTGAATATTTTAAGCCTACACTTTTCTTCATCACCAGAACTGTGCATCAAATGTCTTCTCGAACTAAACGAATGCGACGCTATTTTCAACACGTTTTTTGATCGGGCATTAATTTGAACTCGATGTCATCGAAGCATAGCTCAATTCATTCTTTCGCTTACTGGAGGTGCTGGCTAGGGCTGGGAAAATAGGATGCTTTCCTCTGACGACGACTGCATAGTATTTTCTGCGTACTGTTCACCTCCACCAGCTAGTGTGTACTGTTCACCTCCACCAGCTGGTGTGTACTGTTCACCTCCACCAGCTTTATGACACGTGGTATACTTCTCCATCTTCAGGACTGCATTGCATGCGAGGGCTTGGGGCGCGTCATAGCGAGGCCATCTTCGTTGTTTGCTCGCCAGTTTCTAATCCTCGTCTTCATTCAATTTCCTAAAGCATTTCTTTCTGGCGCAGGAACCTTTGGACACTTGGGACTTCCACGCGTGACTTTTGAGCAACTCAGGCCCTGTGTTCGTTTGAATAATTTGTCGAGTCCCCACGGCTTCGTGCTGTGCCAACACTCTTCAGGAGCCGCCATGACTGAGCCTCTGCAGTGACAAATGCAGCGCTCGTGCTAGGCTCGCTAGCTCAGCGTGTTGCTAGGATTTCAGTGTGCGCACCACGAGCGAGTGGAAATGGAGAATTTCGGTGAAGTTTGTGTGCATCAATGACTCGAATCGAGGAAGAAAAGGAGCAAAAAAATCACATCTGTGATAAAACGAAGAAAAATAATTATTGAAAATACTGTTTAACTGTGAAGGTTAAATTAAGTGACACTTCATACTGATGGAAGTACCAAAAGTAGATTGCTTCTGATTTATTAGATTGTTTCATATTATGCGTGATCTATCAGGCATGTGTAGCTGAGCGACTTGCTGTCGTGTTGTTTTTCTGTCGAGAAAATGTTTCAAACAGCTCCATATTCTACTGTTAGTTTATTTTTTGTTATTGCTTCATGGCTTTCCTACGAACGCGTATGTTTCGAAACTTCATGTATCCTACATAGCACTATTTTTACCCCATAAAATAAATGAGTTTAGTTGAACTTACGTTTAAATATTAAAACCTCTCAAACATAAGTACCTAAATTGACGTATTTTCTTCCTTTTTTTCACATAATAATTGTTCCTCTGTATTTTGATGATCATTTGATTTTATAGTTAAGTATATGAGCAAACTTCCTTATCAAACTGCATTTCTATTCTCTGTGATCTGCCATTTCGGTTTCACGGTGCGACCGTTTTTGTTTCTTGTCAACACTCGGAAATAATTTCGTTTCTTTCTCGAATATTCCAGCGAAAAAGCGTCCGTTTCAAGCCCCATTTTATTATCTGAGCGTGGGCGGACTCTCGAGAGCGATTTTACTTTTTACTTTCTCGGGTGCCGTGCGTACGTTACCTGCGTGTGGTTCTTGTGAGAGGTCCAGCGTCTTCACCATGTCTGGACTCAGTGCTATCTCTGCGACTTCTTTCTCCCAGAGCCGCCTTTTGAATAGATAAGCTCATGGGCTTCGTCTGGGTTTTCTTGTTTATTTGCAGGCCACGCTCTTGTGCCTGTATGAACGCTCTCGGGTATTTTTATTAGTCTGAAGTTCGCAGATGCGAATTGGATTTAAATTCAGCTTCATATTTTCAACACAGTCTTGAGCATTGATTCCGGTTTGTTCATTCAGTAACCTGTGTAGTCGCAATGCTGCCTTACACACTTGGGCTTTCCTTTCAAAGAAAAAGAAAAGCAAGAAGAAACACGTGTGAGATGAAGCGAAGAAACGAAACTATAAAGAAATTATTTAGGCTGCGAGGAAGTTTAAATTCACATTAGACCTAAGCTTGAACGTAGAGTTGGAATAGGAAGTTTAGCAAAGCAAGATAGAGCTCATGTGCGTGTTTCGCTTCCTGCTCGCATGCACTCTGCTTGCATTTAAAGCTCGGCAAGAGTTGTATGCCGCCCACGCC
This sequence comes from Orchestia grillus, assembly GCA_014899125.1. NCBI lineage: Eukaryota > Metazoa > Arthropoda > Malacostraca > Amphipoda > Talitridae > Orchestia > Orchestia grillus. The sequence continues at coordinate 41,713 of VOMN01058223.1, read as the reverse complement.
GCGCTCCCTGCCGTCCTTGTGCTTCTTTGTTTACTATTTCCACTTGGTTTTGCTGTGGCATACTCAGACTTACTGCTTGTAGTGTGCTTGTTTCCGTGTGCACTCCATAATATTTTGTCATCGTCTCCTATTTTGAGACTGACCTCGATTTTCCTTACACAGTCGTGCATAAAATCGTTAATTTAAGTGTGCGCGGTACTCTGCGTGCACTCCACAGCGTTAGTTCAGCACCAGCCCTGAGCGCGTACAGCCCCACACTCAGACGCAGGATGGTCACTGTCTGAGCTTTGGCATCATTATGTTCTTTTTTATCGTATCTTCGTGTGGAAAGCTTCTAAAGAAAAGATTTCTTTTTGCTTGCCAGAGGCTGGGCTTTGCGTTTGGACAACTTTTTTTAAACTATTTTTGGTTGCAATGTTGCTGAAATTTTTGGTAAATAATATATCCATTGTGAATATCATTCGAGTTTTTTTCATTTACAAAGATGGAATTTCTCTCATGATTGTTCCCTCTGCTAGGAACTGCGTTTATTACTTTCTCCGTAGAGTGACGTGGTGGACCCGCTCAATTGAGGACAGCGTTCGGTTTACAAGGGGTGCAGGCGGCAGAATAATATTCCAGCAAACATAACTACGCATGCCATTTTTATGCCGGCCATATTCAAATGATGTAAATATCATTTGCATATTTTGTACATACTGGGCCTCACTTCTCACTTTATTTATTTGCCCTTCATTCTTTCCTGCTTTCCCATTCAAATGTTCACTATATTTTATTAACTCGAATACTGAAGTAACTCAGAGATCATGGCCAGCGATATGGATTAATCCGACGATCGATCATTCATCAGTCGAGCTGTGTTTATTTTCCTGGTAAGTTCGTATCCAGGGTTGCTGCATCAGGCGCGGTTGTCCTCTTGCGTGCACGGCTGTGTGCTTTGTAACTCAGCTTCCCCTCATTTTCTTTTTTGGAATCTCGAGCACGTCACATGCACAAAGGGTGAGGTACCTTAAAGTTTCAACTTCTATTCTGCCTCTCTCTGGCTAAGATGGGTTACCTCGTTTCCATCCAAATCGAATTTTTAAACACTTTGGATGAGTAAACTCGTCAAATCTTCAAATTCAGTGAAATACTTGAAACAAGTTGACTCGTCCTTCCTAGACTTGTCTCGGTGTCCTTCCTAGACCTGTCTCGGTATAAATCAGCCTTAAAATCCGAAGTATATTTGCGTTGATGCTACTATTTGAGTAGTAGGAGGTGCAATACATTGTTCGTGTTCGTAAATCTTCAATATTGTCGATGAAGTTGTGAACGTTGTGCGAATATATTGCGTAGTTTAATACGCTGTGTCGGTCACTGCTTTACAATCGTGAGGGAAGAAGTGAGACACGATGAATTCCTGAAGACGATCGATACTAAACGCTGCGAGACTTGCAGTATGAAAATTTTATTATCTACTTTCCGTAGTTTTTGCATCATATGTTATATGTGAGGGAAGTGAATTGATTCAGATCTGGCGTTACCATTTCAATTCTTTCTCTTAGCTAACACTATTCTGTTTGATTTACCTTATAAGAATTCTACAGGCTGCCTTTTCTCGATGAGGAGTCGGCGACCAGCCTCACATTAACTAATTGAATTAATTAAAATGATTTGCAAATTGTTGGAATTGTAGGAGTTTGAAGTCCCCGCTTCAGCAACTGTACTCTTGCCGATGTGAACTTGTCCAGCGTGACCAAATCACGAGCGTCTTTGTTACATTTTCGAAGCTATCTACATCTACTGACGTGAGTGTCGAGATGCCTCTCTTTGTGTTCATGCTACGCTCACCTATACTGAGACCTTTTCCGTGCGACAGGGGAACAGTTGGGAACTTATTGTCGTGCCGTCACTTTTGAAGTCAAGTGGATATGACCGAATTATAAAATTTTAACTGAAAATTTTTCATGAAACGATCGAAAAATAATTTATTTATATATGAAATATTTTTTTAAATTTACATATCGTTCATTAGATGCAACAATTTTCATGCTGATAAAAAAGCACGTGTCATTTTTGACCCTGAAAAGAGATCGCTTGCATGTGTTCACTGTGTGTCGTCCTTTTACTTCTGGACCACCTGTTTTTCCAGGTTAATGAGGACGCTGTAAATTATCTATCTGCATGAGGTTCAGTTATGATTTGCATTCACGCAAGTCTTCCTTCCTTCCTCTCTCATGTCATTTCGTTGTAATTGGGAGTCTCTTTTTATCGAACTATTATTGCATTGGTTGTTCTATTCCAGTTTTATCTTGATAGTTCCCTTCCATGATGGCGGATGGAAGCCCCCATGCTCCGCACGACCAGCTCGAGCTGATACGCCATGGAGAAGGTATTCTGTGCGTGCGGTAGTTGAAGTGCAGGTGCGGGGCGTGCGTTGACCTGTTTTTTAGCAGCTGCATCTTGGTATACATGACAGGTGCACCGTTTGATGCACGCACTTGCTCTCTGCTTGCCTGCAGCCACAATGCGCACCAGCATCACAACGCTCACGAGCTGTTGCCCCATAACACAGCATACTGCAGCCTGGATGCAGGCAATGCCTCGTTAGAAGGATGGACTTGTAAACATTCATAGGCTTCTTTTAGACATTTTTCAATGTAATCGCTGCCAATGTTGATAAAGTAATTTCTTTGTTTATCTGTTTCCACATGCGTTGTGCATCTGGTGTAGAAATCTCCGATGTTCTAGTTGCGCTCTGCTCGCACCTCCAGATCGAGTCGTTTGTCTGCGCTGACGTTTACCAGCTGCTACATCTGCTGAGTCTCTCTCAAATTATCAGCGAACGCTCCGCAGATGTCGAGAGGTTGAGTGTGCGATGCAAATTTGAAAGACTGTAGACCGGGGATTTGTACTGCAGGCCCTGAGAGCACTTACAATCTGCTCCAGTTCTGAGCTTTGGTCTCTGGAAGTCAGGATTTTCTGATTTGATGGCTTACTGTGGTGTGCGGCTGAATACATAGATTTCCAAGTGGTGTGTAGTCTTTGCGTTGATTAGGTTTTGAGAGTTTGGCTCGGCTAAACAATTTTTTTCGTACAGTTCTTTATTTTTTCTTTACAATTAAAATGCCTAAATTCAAGCATATACTTACATATTCATTTCAGTTGCTAGTGCGACTGGCAAATGATGTTCAATTTTTCTTTTCTACTGATACCTTTTTTGATTGAATTGTGAAATCAAGTTCTAAAACGACGTAATTATTGGAAAAATATATTGAAAAATGGGATAAGGAGTTTACGAAGCCTTTTATTTTAAGTGTGCTATTAAATTACGCGGACGTGCAGTCGCTGGAGGGACTTATCCTGACAATCGCTGAAGGGACTTATCCTGACAATCGCTGGAGGGACTTATCCTGACACCGATCAGGCACCATTATCGCGTTCGTTCCCAGCACACGGAGCTGTCTGAGCACAACGACACCACACACACACACTGCATGTAGGATCGCAGCAACATGACTTCGGTGGCAAGGAATTATAATAAATCGTTGGGAACAGCGCATTGCGGGCTCGTGCTCACAGGCTGCACAGTTTCTCGGCTTAGCGCTGACGAGTTTCTTCTATTGCTAGAAAACATCCTGACCGGCCTGGAGATCCAAAAGCAGTAACAATATGAAGTTTGTGGAGATGCTTTTCAAAATTAACGACTGAAATGTTAGGTGAACTGCTTGTTGTAATATTGCACTGAAGTTCGGTGAACTTGGTTGAAGAAGATCATTCTAACCTCGCAGTTTCTGTCACCCCATGAGAGAGCCTAATGCATGCTACACCTCGAAGTTAAGTTAAAATTCTGCGATACAGGAACTGAGTTTGCGGTGAAAGATGTCGCTAAAAATGCAAAACTATTGCATTTGTTTCATTCATAGGGGAAGGTGGTTCGCATTATGAAGTGAGAGCTGCGGGTTAGTATAGAGCTGCTCAAAACACTCACGGCTTGTCTGCATGTATGTGTGTGTGTCGGTGTGTACACTAGTACACAGTGTACTGATCGATAGTTCTGTCCTCACACACTGCAGATAGTCCTGTCCTCACACACTGCAGATAGTCCTGTCCTCACACACTGCTCAATGGCAGTAGCTCCCTGGCCTTTTCCCTTGGATGATTTTTAATTATGTTCCGAGTACTTTGCTGCGAATTTAGATGGATTTCTCTGCATGAAAACTTGCAGATTATAGGTGAAATGAGTTTGAATATTTTGTAGAACTGTGAAAGACCCAGTTGGTAATTGTTCAAAATAGGTACAGAAAATATGTGAGTATAATTTTTAAGATCTTTTTTTCTCTTTTTCTGCATTCTTTCCGCTCTCGAAAGACACCTGTATGCCTTTGCAGCTTATAACTTTTTCGTTATGCTTGAATTCTTTAACACTTCATCAGATGCATTTTACTTGCTTTCAAGTGATATATATTGTATATAAATGCAGACAGTGCAACCTTTTAGGTAACTTTTCTAGTTACTTTTCGTGGTTGCCAACGTACTCAGATCAGTGCACTTGGAAGCGAACACTCATTGCGAGACCAAGAGCCTGGGCGTGCCAGGAGTGAGTCTGGGCTGGCTGGCGAGCTGGTCGCCGCACGCTTGTCGCTACTTGCATCGCTTCCCAGCCCAACTTTCACGCTGTCCCATCGTTAAATTTATAAAATACCAGATAAAAGCTCTTGGGTGGCTAAAGTAAGAGAGTATATACTGTTGGATGTACCGGCGAAACGGCTTGACTGGGTTGCCTCGCTCGCATGTAGTGGTGGCGGGTCCTCTTGCTCCTGTATTGTACATAATGGCACAGAAGTAAGGTACCCACCCTCTCGTGAAATTGTGTCCTAAACATCTGTTGACGTATCAGTGCTACCGATATCAGTGAGGGTACCTTACTTTTGGGCCACCCTGTACTTCCGACTCGTGGTATCCCGCACCCCTCTTGTTTAACACGGACTTGGTCCTCAGCTCTCGAGAAGGGAGCTGTGACCGTGGCGGTGACAGCCATACAGGACACATCTCCTGTCTGTGGTGTGGATATTTCCAACCCGCTCTCCCATGGCACAAAAGCAATCATTTTCACAAGCAAATGTTTCTTATTTATTAGAATCAGGGACGCCTAGGATCCATATTGTAGGTTAAGATCTCACAAGGAAATGTGTGCGAGACTCTGTTTCCTTACGCCCATGGTTGTGGAGTGGGACGGGGGGAGAAGCAGTCAAGTGCCTTGCTTGAGTACGCGCGACAGGAGCTGCACACGGCCAAACTTCAAGTACGAGAGGCCGACGCGTCGCATTAGTAGGTGTACTGTGGAACACAGAGCGTGCAGGAGAGAGATCAGCCCAGCATGAAGGAGCGGGGCCCAGGACGGCCCAGCGGTCAGGCCTGTGAGAGCGTTCATTGACACGGTGCGGCAGCCGAAGGTCAGGCAGCTCTACAGCTGCAGTCTTGCCTGCTTCTCTCTCCGCCTGGCTCTCTATCTCGCGTTTTCCTCCGTCTCCACTGAGCCCCCACTTCGGTGCGCCGAGTTCCCGTCTGTTGTTTTTAAAATAAAATTTATTTTTTGACGTTCATTGTCTTCCTTCTGCAATTTGAACTGTTTGCCTACTCATTTTGAGGCCTTGTGTTCAGTTAGGGGCTCCGTGGCGCAAGTGGTGGCGTGTCTGCCTTCTGTCCAAGGGTCTCGAGTTCGATTCCGGGCGAAGTGCTTTTTTTTGGGAAAGAAAGGTTGAACCCAAACTTCATCCAAGGAATTGCTTTGACGTGTTGGTAATTCAGCGTCTCTCATACTCGGCTGTCTCTTAATATTTTGATTACCTCTTAACTCGACTCGTGTTAGACACACTATCTTTATTGCTCAACAGACTTCTATTTCCTCACTTTGTAATGGAAAGATTAATGGAAAAACTTCTACCCGCTGTCTCGTTTTAATGCCAGATTTCATCGCATGTTCGTTTGCTACATAAAATCTACACGACACAAATCGCTCCTTTGGTTGAAGTGACGAGCTTGGTTCTTCTCACGTGTCGTTACGACTGGACGCCCTCCGGTGGTGCGACAGCTGCGAGTGTTCCTCCACACCTGCAGGGCGAGAGCGGCCTGCGCCTCACAGCAATGGGTGCAGGCGTGTCAAGGCCCCGCGTGCGTGCCAGAGTCTCCTTCGCAGAAGTCGGGCCGGGGGAACTGTTCTTACCTTCATAAACCTGTGTCTGGTCGTTTGGTGTTCCCTCACGTGTCCTTCTTCAGGTCCTTCGTATTATTTAAGATGCGCTCAGCGGTCGTTCATCTGCAGCTTGCTTGAAGTACGCTCCTGTTCCCATGGATGGAAGGACACTATTTCTTATCAAGAGTATGAGGAGGCCGTGTGTGCTCACCATTGCAGAGGAAATTAGACGACTCGTTGCTCAACAGCCGGTGTGCATAAGTGCGAAACATCTCTTGCACGAAGCAAGCGAAATATCATCGGGAACTGGGATTGTTGTGGTGTAGGTATTGTGAACTTCTTAAATGAAATTCGTCAGATTCTACACTTTGTTTTGCATTCTCGTAATGTTTGTGTTTGCATTTACTCTGTGAGCAGTGAATCACTACTTGATTTGCAGTACATAAGCACCGTTTGGAGGTGTGTTCGGTTGGATTCGGAAGGTTCAGAAGAAAGAAGTTCACGCGACGGTCAAAATGATATTCCCTTCCTGAAAGGCAAAAAATAGGAACATTGCCCTGAAGCTCATTGTGATGATTCGTGACGAGTAACGACTTGTTTCCCTTTCTGGATTGATATTCGCCAAGGTTCAAATATCAATGTTTGAAGCAGGAGGAAATAAGGAAATAGGGCAAATTTTATCTTTACTATAAAATGCCTGCCAAAGATGCTTGAAGCATCATTTCATGCATGATACTCTTACTGCAAAATGAAAGAGAGGCGACTGCCGTTCCGACGTGCAAGAAAGGTTGCGTTCATTGAGCGGAAGAAGTGGAAGGCTCCGGCGACAAATTACGGCATCCGTTTCTGGGAAATTGACCAGCCAAATTATTTATGACGTGGTCAACGTTTCATTGCACTGACCTGCATCCATTGTGTGGTGAGTCAGTGAGATATTTTGTGTTAGGTGTTGTTTTGTGTTCTGTATTCGTCTTAAAAATCATCGAGGAAAAAATAACATGGAAATGATACGAGTTTTTGATGCTTACCAGTTTTAAAACTAACTTTGGATTATAGTGAGAAGATATGGTGGGAAAATTTTGGGTGCAGGATTGTAAAGATTTGTTCGATTATGGGAACGCTTGTAAAATTGTGTCACTCCATAAGTTGCACTAAGCACGAGCACAAGTGCTAAGATATGTTCAATGTTTGCAGCCAGAGTACTTTCTTTAGTGTGTGATGGAAGTTTGATTCTGAACACATCTTTGTTGTTTGTTCTCTTTTAGAGACGCCCTCATGTACGACTCTAGCTACGAAAAGTTATCAGATGTCAAATTCAAAGCTAGATTTCGAGTATGACTCGCTGCTACTGTCAACTGAAGTTTTAGTCTCAGTAAAATAATGATCTGGTATCGAAGAAAATTATTTTTGCTGTGACTGATGTTGGTAGATTTCTAAGGAACAGAAAACATATTTTTCATGTGTGCTGTTTCATGTATTCATGTGTGTAGGTATGGTGTCCCAAAGATATGTATCCTCCTGTTTAAGGCCTTCAAAGATATCATCTGATTATTGTCCTCTATTTCTTATACGTCCATTTTTCAACACGTGACCTCTCAGTGAAATCATACGGATAAGGTCTACGTAGGAATCATCTCTTTGATTCCACTAGAAGGTCAACTTCAAACGCTATAACAGCATAAGCATCGCACATCATTTCTTCTGTGTGACATTCTAAGAGCAAACTATATCCATGCTAATTCTTTAAGCCGTATGGTAAGGATGCCTCAGTACTGGTCAAGTCGGCAAAACGCGGACCCGATGTTCATTTCAGCATTTGGTGTTGGTGAGGGCTGCTTACAAAAACCCTGCAGGGCACTCGCGGCACAGCACAGCCAGGCCTCTGGAGCATATGGGGCCTCCTGAGCGTCAGAGGCCTCTCATTTACCTGCCTCCTCCAGCGTCCCGTTATGTGGGCTCAGGGTCCAGCTTCTTGTTCTGCGCTTCATGCCAAACTTTCTACTCAGGCTAAGAGCGCCTCTTGCTCGTCCTGCTCTCGGCATATTGTATGTATTCTGCCTGCAGGGATCGCGCTCTGCTCTGCTGGACGCTGATGTTTACTCTCTCACCCAGTCCTATTTTTGGCTGTTGAAATGAACGTCTTTATGTTTTCTTGTGCAACAGGCAATATTTGACGTGCAATCTCTTACGGTTAAGTAACTTATCATCCGTTACCTGTATTTTGTCAAAAATGGTTGCGTGCAAATCCCGTTTATCTTCGTTTCATTTTCGGTTCATAAGTTAAGCTTTACGATTGTAAGTTATTTCTCCTGTGCTGGGCTTCATTTTGCAGGTGAAAATTGCATTAGTAACTTTTGTATTATTATCATTGTTTGAATATCGAGTGAACGTCATCTGAACATATGCGCGTCCTGATGTGGAATTAGACTCAATTTCCTCATACTATTGCCAATAATTTCAGTAGTTCGTATTTTCAATGGACATGCGAGTCCATTCCTTATTAGCTGACGAGTTCTTGACTAGCGTTATTTGGGATTAGTTTCCATAACACGCGTTGACGTCTCCAAACCGCTCGTGAAAAGTTTTACCGTTCTACTTCCTCTTCTTCGTCGAAAAATTCCGTCGTTAGGCCGCGCATTGATGTGCACATACGAGGTAACTTTTTTATGGCACTAATGGAGGCCCGCCCTCCTTGAGACAACCTGAGAGCGTCGGCCAGGAGAGCTCCTCCAGGCGCTCTATGCTCAAGTGCGGCATCATCCTGGGTGCTTCGCTGACCTTCTTCCTGCCCGTCTTCTCTAATTGTCCGTACGAGTATTTTGTTTATCAGGCGGTTCAGCACGTCAGTGGATGCGGGTTTGTTTATCAGGTGGTTCAGCACGTCAGTGGGTGCAGGTTTTGTTTATCAGGTGGTTCAGCACGTCAGTGGATGCGGGTTTCGTTTATCAGGTGGTTCAGCTCGTCAGTGGGTGCAGGTTTTGTTTATCAGGTGGTTCAGCTCGTTAGTGGGTGCAGGTTTTGTTTATCAGATGGTTCAGCACGTCAGTGGATGGGGGTTTTGTTTATCAGGTGGTTCAGCACGTCAGTGGATACAGATTTACACAGACAATCGAGTGCGTTTTTCTAGCTGGTCTACATATTGTTGTGATAGAACGTACTGGCTCTACTAGTGTTAGTTTCTCTGTTCTTTTTCTAGCTATGAATTCTTTGTATATTCTCTTTCTTTTATATTTCTTTCAGGCTTTAATTATGTTCGACACACTGACTTTCAGTTTTTTATTTTGTGTTTGGATGTTTTAAATTCCGTTCAATGGTTTTAATGCTACAACCTTATCTGCAGGGCATTGTTTAGCGTCGACCTGCACAGTCCTGAACTGACAGTCCGCGTGGACTGAGGCGTGTCCGTAAGCCGCTTCCCGAATTCGCCCGTCAATATCCTCTCTAATTTCCTGCATCCCGCCCACCTGATTCGTGCTGCTCATGTAGCACAGCGCTGCCGATGCTGCCCTTCTTATCTGGTCTCGCTGCGCTGTTATTACATGCGGCTTTGGCTGCCTTGCCCTCGTCTTTGCTGTACATGGCAGCACCGAATTTTGGGGGTTCTGCTCCAGCCGGTGTGTGCTACTAGTACGAACTTTGTTTTGTTGTGCGACAAAATGCTTAGCTGTTTGCGCTTCCATTGCGTGAAGCTGCGTTTACGTACAAATCAATTCCCCCAAATACGAAACTCGTGATTTGTTCTATTCGTTTGTGTATTTGCGCTTGGCGCTCCCCCTGCAGGGCACCCTAAACCAAACACCTCGCTCATCATGTGACTGCGATCGCAATTTGTGGTCTACGTGGTGGTATAAAATTCTCTGGGTATAAATTTAATTGATTTGACTCCACTGATCAGCGGCATGTTGCGTAGAATAGTCGACCCCAATATGCAATATTATCGATGTTTCTAGTGTTGTGTGCCAGTCGTCAAGGGCTGCACAGTGGCGCTTGCGTGAGGGCGACACCGAGTACCAGTAGGGGTGGTTTCCCTGTTCTGTTTGAATCCTGTAATGGTTACTATTACAAAACGGTAATTAAATTTTAAATGTGTTACTCCCAGTTAAATAAATACTCTTTGATTTATCTTGTACAAGTTACTCATTGCACGCTCGGTTCTGCGAGTATAGGAATTTGAATAAGACGTTGATAGTATATTCAGTATGCTCATGTTAGACCCCAAGAAATGAGCTTCCTAATAATTATTCCTGTGTTTTTACATTGCCTGCGGTGCTCTTTCCTTACGTGGTTCAGGCGTACAATTATGTGGACTATTCTGAGCAATTTCTCGATATGACCGAAGTTTGCGTGCGTCGAAAGTGAAACACACCGGCGCATGCGTGGTGCGGGGCTAGGACTGCCTGGTCGGCCAAGCGTAACCGAGGGATCGTGCGTGACTCTACTCCTGTTCTCGCTATCATCGCTGTCTTTGCTGTTGCTTGCGACGTCGTTGTAGTCCTTACCGTTATCTTTGCAGTTGCTGCTCGTGCGTGTGTCTATAAGTACTCGTCTCACAGTGCCGTTGTGCTGGGAACCCTCCAGGTACAAGGTGGGGGCAAAAAAGGACGGACGTTGTTGAAAAGAAAGCTTGTTTTTACTTGAGAATCAGTTGATGCACTAAATTCTACTGCTAAGTATACAAGCCAAAACATGTGACAATTACTCCCGTGAGTATTACTGATTTATGAATGGCAGTGTTGCTTTATGCAATAATTAGAAAGAACGCAAATTTCCATGCTTTCTGCTTCACCCTGTACCAGAATGTAACCGCTCAGGCTGGACTGGAGTGCCAGAGAACGGCTGGAGTGCCACGGTCGTGCTGTATTTGGGGACGTCTTCCCTGCCGGTTAAGATGATCCTCGTAGAGGTGCGGGGCTGTGGGGCATAAGTGGGTGTGAAAGTCAGCTGGGGAGACTTCTGGACGAAGTTCCTAGGTGTGGGGAAGGTGCGGTGACCGAGAAAATTTGGTTGTTGTCTTCTTGCACAAATTGCTAACCTGGACTTGTACGGCAAATGGGCAGTGATTATTGTACATTAGTTTATCATTAGGTGCCCTGAGAAGTGTGTGCTTCATGAGACGACAGCTGATCTACCGGTCGTTTATTGTCGTCTTCCCTTCTGTTAATTCTGTTATTCTGTTTCTTCTTCTTTGGTATTGTGTATCGTGTATCTAATATTATAAACGGTGCTTTCCGTGTACTTTTTTTATTGTGGGCGACCATATATCAGTAAACTAAGTTCCTAATTGAGTTCCTACACTACTTTCTTGGATAGAGACGTTGTTGCGAGTAGATTGTGAGTGGACCTATGCAGCAATACTGCAGCTGTTTGTTCACTGTTAGAGTCCTAATTTAATTACCAATTCTCGTAATTTTCCCTTGTGCGTTGTCTCTTTGTCGTCGTTTTGTTCAGATTTGGCTGTAGAATAGACGAGCTGACATAACTGGGGGTTAAATGGGTCGTAAATCCTCATTTACGGTATAATCTGTTGAATGGTTGTTCATGTGATGAAAAGACGTTTTAAATCAACGTTACGTAACGGTATTTTTTGACATACATGCAAAAAAATTGCTTTATGCGCATGTGATTCGAATGGACGTTTTCCAATCTTGCCCAGGTCCAGGTACTCCTACTTGCCTACATCCCAAAGCGTGCCTGTCCATTCGGTCGCGTTTCTTTGCCCCTCAGCTCACTCTAACGAAGCATACCTAATGGAAGAAGCAGTGCGTGTGCAGCTTTCGAGCCAATATAAGCGTACCGCTTCGGTGGACCCTTTTCCGTCTATGGCCTGTACGTGACGCGATGCTGGAGCAATTACGTGGCGCAGTTCGCTCGAAAATGAATCCATTTTTCTTGGTCAGCTAGATATTTATGCCCTCGTTTGATGCATTGCACAGGCCTTCATGGAACATGGGCTCGCTGTTCCTTGAGACAAACACGCAGACCTAACGCTGTGCAACTGCTTATGTTATGGCGCACTTCGCTTTGCCTGGCCCCTTTAGCAGCACTAACACCTGCAATGTTAAGGTCCATTGGAACTGCTCTGGGTTTTGAATAGTGTAGTCTAGGAACTCAGTACATGCATTTGAGCTCAGGCGTTCTTCTAAAACTGCCTTGAGCTCCGATGTAAATGGGTGAGCTTCTGAATAGAACTGGCGAGAAGCTTGTGGCTCTTTTATAATTCTCCTCACATGCGGGCCAAAATGTGGTGAAACTGTGAATGCACTGCGCAGTGCGAACCTGTCGTGGTTGTATTATGCTATCTTCAGGTCTTGTTGAAATCTTGGTTAAATTGTCGCAGACGTGATCTGGGCCCAACAGAGCGTGAAGTCCCTGGGATATGATCAATTGCACAATTGGGTTTCATCAAAATTGAGATAAATTGCTGTTTGAATTTGACTTATTAAACCGCTTCTTCAAGATTTTTAAGAATTTTGTGTCCAGAAGCGTTTAACCTGCCGTTGAAGATCCGTGAACTTGTCTTTGAGGCAGGCCATATTTTCCTCCCCCTATGTATTTTACACACCAATTCGTTAATATCTTACTAAAACTAAGAAGGTACATCGTTATAGCTGAAAAAATAAGATGTTGCAATGTTCATCACGCTACTTAGTTAAAAGAGTAATATATTTGAACAAAATTCAAATAAGAGGAAGACAATCTCTTTTAAATGTTACCATGTTTTGAAACTACACATTTGCCATGATTTACACTCGTACGGTGTAGTACTTGAAGCGTTGCAGTCTGAAATTGAAACCCTACTACAGTCATTGATGACTAGACAGCTGTATTGTTTCAGCACTTTCGTTTGGAAAGAATGCAATATTTTGGAAGGGCATTAGCAGGTGGTATTCGTACTCTATTCTTCGAAAAAAACTTGTTTTAGGTAAAATTGAAGTTCAACTTGGAAGTTTTTTTAATAAACACTGTGGTAAGTTTTATACATCACGTCAGTGGGCGTGGTTAGTCAAACGCAATGCTGCCCAGGACAGAGGAAACTCCGCACATCGTCGCTAAATGTCTTGCTCATTCGCGTGTGACGACGACTCGTGCCATAAAATACTTGAAGCACCGTAGTGTCCCTCCCTCGTCGTAATTTTGGGTAAGTTGCTCTGTCTCAGTCCTGGAAAGTGCCGCAAAGAGGAAAATTTTCAAGAAACCGCTACCATTCCTAAAAGTCTACATACATCTAAAACTGTAACCTACGTGTGTGACATAGCGTTCAAAAGTCGTTTAGTTTACGGTTATAAGGTCGTGCTGCTATATAGAATCCTATTGTTGAGGAACATTCAAAATGCTTTCTCGAAATCGTCGTGAAGAGACATATAATTCTGCCTGCATTTTTAACTCGAAGAGAAAGCTGAGCTTTGCACGTGACGATGACTCCGAATCTGGACTGGAAGTTGCCGGCCGCCATACGCTACCGGGCCCGCGGTACTGTTGACAGAAGGAGCGGGCAAGGAAGGGGTTGGGGCTCCCTATCGATTGGACTGCTACTGCAGGGGGAGGAAGAGAGGAGCAGAATTGCAGGGAGCGATAAGGGCGCGCAATTAGGGCGGGCGGAGGAGGGGCATCGCCGACTGTCGGTACTGGAGCTCCACACGCCTTCCTCACCGCCGTCTGAGGGTGCTGCTGCCCCTGCCCTGCGGCCTTGGTGCCGGCTGTGTTGGTGCTGCTGATGGTGCTCCTGGGACCGGTCTCGCTGGTGCTGCTGATGGTGCTCCTGGGACCGGCCTTGTTGGTGCTGCTGATGGTGCTCCTGGGACCGGTCTTGCTGGTGCTGCTGTTGGTGCTCCTAGAACCGGCCTTTTATGCTGTTGCTTTATGTTGCTACGAGTACTGCTGCTCCTGTTGCTGTAAGCAGTACTGCTGATGTTCAATGTTACTGCAGCTGCTGAGTATCTATACACACTAGGTAAAGATTTTCCAACAGGTCACACTCTGCTTTGCAGTCAGTAATTATTGTTTTTATTTGTTGTGATAATTTTGTTGTATACTAATTTGCAGTCGAGTATGTAATGATGTCAACTCCTGTGTTGACCAACCGCACTGAATCATACTGAAGAATTATTTCTAAGCAATAATATTGGTACGAGATTAGATCAACAATTATAATAAATGGTACTATGTGTATTTACTGTTTAGGGTCTTGACTTAATGTAAATGGAAGAGCTGTGGTGAGAGCGTCAATAGAGTTGGGAAGTTGAGCGAGCCCTCGCTCAGAGTTTGTTATGAAGGGTTCTCAGTGGTCAAGGTGAGAATTTATAAGTTTTTGCATTACCAGAAACATTTTTGTCCGTATTTGCATTGTCGCGGTAACGGCGATTTAGATTTCAATTCATTAAATTTTCACTTTGATTACCTTGGGAGGAAATTAATGTATTTATTTGTGATGAAAAGTGTTCTGCACCTCTCTGTCTTTTAGATCGCGCATTCACTTAACGTGATCAAAGTTATCACCTTGTTTCTTTCACCATCCGAGGGTAGCTTACGTCTCGTGAAAGAGCAAGAGCTAGTCAATGTGACGAAATAAAAATTTGCTGGCTCAGGTTAACGAACTGTGAACAATAAATAGCCAGTTGTTGTAGGGGGAAGGCCACATTCCAGCGCTACACTAACAAGTCAGTTAGGGTGGCCAGTTCAGCTCACGAGTCTGTGTTGGACACCGCGTGAGCAGCGCGCTGCAAACACAAAAAGTTATAGAAAAAGTCTCCAGTTACAGGGCTTCTTTCTCCTATTAAAAATCAGCGCAGTTAATTTTGCAGAGTTCACTGGCCTGGCAGCGTAGTCGTGTGGCCGTTATGTCCGCTTTAGAGCATAATGCCGAACTTTGCAAGCAGCCACTCGTCAATTTCTCTCCTATAGCGATAATCTGCGTAAAACTGCCAAAATTCGTCAGAAAACTACCATCGCCGCGAAAAACTGCTTAAAATCTGGCGCGCAATTGCGCTAATTTTTTATAGGGCCTGCATGTGTTCGCTAATTGAATGACTCAATGGTGTTCATTTCTGTTGTAACCTGTAACCGAAGAAATGTTATATGACGTCACTTCCCTCTCGAGTAATTAGTAGGGATAGCTTGCTTCTGCAATAAAATTTGTGCGCTACAGAATAGTTCTCATTATTTGTATTCTACATTTTTACTGTGCGTGATATTTTTTTCTCCCGCTCAAGTTGGTGCAGTTCTGTCATTTTAAGAGTTCTAGTCTATGCTACCATGCTGTATCCAGTACTACATAGGAGTGGGAATGTACTTGAAATAAAAATAATTGCTATAAAGAATAAGGTCTTACTTTTACATTTCAATGGCTCATTCTTTGTCATTTTCATTTCAAATTGGGTGAAGATGCGCAAAAATTTAAGTCCGTATAATCAAAAACTTCATTTTACTGATAATGATGAGGTTTAAGTGTAGCTTTGCTAATGAAAAAGACTGTTTTTGTTAGTCATTGGCTAAATTAACAATACTTTTATAATTTTCGATGATATTTTGTTCCTTTAAAATTGCAACTTGTTAAAGGAAATATCTCTTGCATTGACCATATGCTATATTAAGTGTGTATCTCACTTCTGGATTATCATTTACTTTTCATTTCTCTCGGTGTCTGATGTACAAGAGGAGCTGACTGCACGACGTACGATACGTAATCTAATCTGTTATCGTACCCCACAGCGATTGTCAGTTGTTACGGACGGGTGTATAATTAAATGTGGCACTATATCTCCGTAGAGTAATCAGCGACTTGAAGTTAGTTTAACGTAGTGACCATTCTCCGTAGATTTCTTTACTTCGACTTTTTGTTACGTGTTTTTGATTCGATCCATCTTGCATTTTGGCTTGCCAAATTTTCTCATGTGCATCCCCAATAATGGTTCGACTGAATCTGAAAACTAATTGAATTTCCGACGTAGAATTGGTGTGTAAATTTAATATTCGAGTGTATTCTCCATCGGTTTAAAATCTGAATAGAAGGGATCTTCGTAGCGTTAGGAATGGCGTGGCTTGGACTATGTCCTTCTAAAATTGTTAAATAATATTTTTCCTCACCGTTCTTTCTTTGCCAATTCATCAAATATTAAGAAAAAGGAAGCCTGAGTTTCTCTAATTTATACCAAAGCTATTTGCACTTTAGTATCTCACTTCCAAATTCGTTTCTTTTTCACCAGTGCTTTTCTCGGCTCCTCTGATGTTTACGGTTTCCCCTGAATTTTTCTTTTATTTTCATTCTGAGATTTTCAATCTGGTGTTGGTCTCTAGTGTTTCTGAAGTTGTGCATGTTTCTGGCCCTTGATAATACTGACGTGGCAGTTATAATTATTTTAATGAGCGTCCCTTGTCTTATTTATAGGAGTTCGTAGAGCCCAGTTTTGGCTGCGGCTGTTGTTCTAATGAGCAGACTCTGGCATCACGAACAGATTTTGCGAGTTCATATTTATTTACGTTGACCTCCACATGAGTTTCTTCATTTTTTTTTGGTGGGCAGGTTATTAGCTCAAACAAAATATTTAGCTGAAGAGGCTGTTCTCGGTATGCACTCAGCAGTCAAATCAGCGTTCATCGAGCCATAACCTTACGTGTTCCCCATAAAATGTCATTTAATGAACCGCTACTTGCCCGACTGAACAGTAATGTTCTCTTCAGCTTATTAAAAAACAGAAAGAGAAAAATTATTTTTCTTCCTACATATTTAACTGTGAAATATTAACTAACTTTGTTGCAGCTTATACGTTTTCATGAAAGGAAATGTAAGCCGAGCTTTACAGATGCTGATGGTGTTTATGATATTCTTCATGAGAATAACTGTACACGAAACACGAGCACCAATGGTGTCCGTGAGGGTTGGAAGCACGCGTATTGCTTTTAGCATTTATGCGAATCTCTGATGCTGAACAAGTAGTAGCTGGTCACACTTGCTCTAAAAGTGTTCAACTGAAAATCAGGTCTGTTTTTACATTATCCGACAAAAGAAAAGATGCTTTCATCATCAGAGCGTGTTGCTTTCTGGCAAGAATCCACAAAAATCTCCACGTCTCAGTAAATATTGCAAATGACTGTAAAAATAATTTCAACTCGAAGTTGAAGTTGAAATATTTCAAAATGAACATTTCTACACAAATTTCGTCTTGAACGAGTACCACATCATGCCAGCACACCTGAAGCACTGCTACTCATGTAAAAATATACATTTTTAATTTGAACCCATGATGTATGCATGCGCGCACGACAGACCCACGTTACGCGTGCCCTTGCAGCGTGCCGGTGAAGGCGCGTCCCTGCTCTCAAGCGGCGTTGCTCCTTCACAGCGCGCTGCCTCCATGCCCCATGGAGTTCACAGCCCACTGCCTCCATGTCCCATGGAGTTCACAGTGCGCTGCCTCCATGCCCCATGGAGTCTGCCCCCTGCAACGCCACGAGGCGTGTCGCTGCAATGTGCGCACTCCATGTTCGCATGGTCGTGATCGCCTCCACAACCTCACTGCGACGCACTGGCGTGAAATTAAACGTTGAGCCTCTCTCCACCGCGTGTGTTGTTGTCGAAGATTGCGTTATCTTTATCGGGCTCTCAAGAACCCTCGGCCTGGCATTCCATTTAACGGTTTGGTCTCCCGATCCCTGAGCAATAATTGTGGTTGCAGTATAAAAGCTTGAGCTCTCGCCAGGCTTTTGCAAAACGTTTCGCTTCCTTGAATCTCCAGTAAAAGAAATGTCTGGCTTCCTTTACGACGTCACTTGAGACGTCGCGTTTTTGAACGCACCTAGATTTTACTCTCGCAGATTTTACTCACCTTTTTTAGGTATGGTTTAGAATTCAGCCTACGTGCATGGGAACTCCGCAGTGTTTTTTTTTTCAGTTTATACTCATCATGCTCCAGTCTTGCCCTGTTTTTTAGATGTCATTATTAGCGCTTAATAAAATCACTGCGTACTCTTGACAAATTTTAAAGGTGGGAGACTGTGTATCTTTTTCCTTTAGAATCGTTTCTCGCATGGAAAAATTGTGACTTCCATGGGATGCTCGTAATGAGGACAAAATGATTCGCACGACGCACGTCGCACGCGATGCGGTGAGCCGTACTTTGGCGCACCTCAAGCGTGCGCCTCCTCACGAACTGCTCCGTTAGAATCCTCACCTTGTGAAACGAACCTTGAATACTAACTAAATCACGGTATATCAGGATCGATGGTTATTCCTGGTGAATTCACACGTGCCGCTAAACTTGCCCGCCTCATTTTTCCGAGCGCGTGGCCATTCTGCGGAGTGATAATAAAAAGGAATAATGGCGCGCTCTGATCACTGGAGCGGTGTGAGGCTGCACACCCGTGCCCGGCCTGCCCCTCTGTGCCCTGCTGCTGCCTGGCCTCAGTGCCCCTTTAGGCGAGGCACATCCTCCTTGCCTTCCTTCCTCTCCCTCGCTGCTGCTCCTTGTCACCGCTGCGCTGCTGCTCGTGTTGATCATGTTGAAACGTCCAGGTGTTGTGTTGTATCGTGCTGGTGTTGTGTTGTATCGTGCTGGTGTTGTGCTGTATCGTGCTGGTGTTGTGCTGTATCGTGCTGGTGTTGTGCTGTATCGTGCTGGTGTTGTGCTGTGACGTGCTAGTGTACAAGATGAGTATTCTATCGTGCTGGTGTGTGCTGTGTTATTTTCCTGCATCTTGTGTTGATGTGTGTCTCTCTGCACCTTGTGTTGGCTTGTGTTGCGCCCTGCACCTTTTGCTGTTGCTTTTGTTCAGTAGTATGCGTACCTTTTCTTTGCTTCAATACATGAGCTGTTGTTGAGCATGTTCCTGGACTTGTCTTGTCGAATTAATTTGAAATTTCATCGCTGTGTACAACATTGATTTTTTTTACGGCTCCGTTGCTTCTTCACCTTTTGGGGGCATTACGTATTGCTTCTCTTGTTTTTGAAACTGTTCGAACTTGACATTCACGATGTGGAAGAGTTTTGCTCTTCCTGTTGTGCGTGATTACTATTACGTAAAAATATTTATTCTAATATGCTTCGTGTCCAGTAAACTGGAAAGAAGTTGTAAAGAATGTATCATTGGACTGCAGTAAACTTTTTTCTATGACAATTTCGATACAAAATATTTTTGTGGGTGATTTTCTCGGTGCTGGCCTAACTGAATACTGATGAGCCGAAACGATAACTTTCCTGGAGTTCTAATTTTTATCTGTACCCTGCGTAATGGGATTTCTTCCGAGCTTATGTACATCAGAGCATCAGTAAATGAAGACGATCAGGTCCCATGGTGCGGGAGGTTCTGGTGTTCTGTTTAGTGTGACCACCTTATGCGCCAACTCTTGATCACTTCTTCGCTCTGATCGAAATTTTCCTCAAGGAGATACTGTTAACGGTGCTCCGGTACGTGAAGACGCTCGCTTGTGTTCTGCAGTGCGAGTGTGAGCTGTACATTTTTTTTACATCTGAGTCGTAAAAGTCGAATTGCTGCTCTTCGTGCACTGTATAGCTACGCGAACTGGTAAGGTGGATTACCCCGAGTTCTTTGTATTCGACACGGAATTTGCCCATTCCAAGTGGCGGACCTATGCACTTGCATAAATCCCTTAAATATCGGGTCCTTTTAATTACGGCTCCATGTATAGTCGCCCCATTGATTTTGTCCTGCTGCCTTGAAGCAACACCTACGATGCATCAACTCTATGCAAGTGGCTAACGGTGGTGAACACTGTATACCGACGATTTCAAATTTATTGAATTGGTTGGATAGTTTGCCGCTGGAAATGGCTTAAAGCGTCACTACTACAACGTTGGTCAGGCTGCGCTGCCTTCGCTAGGTGATGAAGCACGGCTGCTCCCGCTGCAGGTGTTACCGATCAGTAGGTTTGAACTGCGCAGTTCACCTGTTATGTATCAATATTCATTTATTACCTGAGTCCAGTTCTATTCTTTCCTCGGATTTAGTCCCCAAATTTTGTGAAGTTTAGCTCATTTCTGGCTGGAACTCCAATTATTATCATCCTAATTTCTCGTTTGCGTTGCTTTTTTATTTATTTTGTCATGACCTCGGTGAGGTTTTTCTTTGCAGGCTGTGGACATTTTTCTGTTCTACTGTTGTTAGTTTCATAATTCATTCGGGTGTGACACTTAATTTCGTTTACTCGAGGAGCTACAGTGGAATTTTTATCTCACGGCACTGCAACGGAATCGCTACACTGCAGAGCACCGTGGTAACTTGGGGCAGCGAACGATGTACAGATTGATATTTTATCGCATGCAAGCGTGCGAATACAATGTCTGCCACGAGGAACATTTTTCGTTCAAAATGTGAGCAAATCTCGAAGGGCCATGCACATACATGGTTTTATTAAGGAAGCCACTGAATAACTGATTTTACTGATATTTTCAATCGGGATGTATTTCGTTGTGCTGCTATCGGGTGTCAGTCGACCTGTACAATAGGCCGGTGTAGGGCTGACTTGTGCTAGTTCAGTCATTACTACGCGGGATAAATTGCGAGTTGATTGTGTTCCAAGACTCGCTTCGAAATCACTGAAACTTTGTTCCAGGCAATTACACATTCTTAAAATGTTTCTTTGTTTACCATCGAACTAGTTATTCTACTTTCCAAGAGATTAAAGTGTACAGTCTGTTACCACATGCAATCACAATTCTATTAAACGTGCGTATATACATACATACTTTTATTCATTTCACTTATGGTTACATGTGCTGTGCCACTGGCGCATTTCCCGACGTGCACCGTACGTGCTGTGCCCTGCAAAGTGTCTGTGCTGCGACCCTGTCATGTTCCAGCGACAGTGCAGCAGAGTTAGCAAGTGTCCGAAATAAGACGATAAGCTGGAATCTGCCTGTACCAATGCCTTCCTCGCTTGATGTTGGCGATGTGAGAACCGCGTATAATGTTAGTTATTATGTGCTTTGTACTTTATATAACTATGTATCACATGTTTATGTAGTTCTCATTCGTTTTCCAAGTTACATATGTGCAGGACTAGCGTCACGATCTAGAGAAGTTATCTTAGCGTTGAAAATTAACGTAATTTTAAGGATGTTGTTGAAGTGGACACGTTGGCCTCTTCGAAAGCTGTGAGTGTGAGCTAAAATGAGTGCATGAGCCTATTTAGGATCTGACGGAAGTCTAATGCCTTGGAGATTACGATTCCTTTTGTTCTGTTGAGTTTTCAATGAACAACAAGACAGTATGAGACTCGCGAGTTTCGCTACGCCTGCACATTTTTTGGGGCACATTTTAGTGCGCCATGTGTGTCACTGTGCCCTCAGCTACTGCAGTCCTACACTTGCACCAATGTCAGGATAATGATTTATTGAAATAATCGATAAAATAATACGCCACCATGTCGGAAGTAACAGGGGAAATTTGATTAATTTATATTTATTACAAACTTTTGTATGCGTATTTCAATGTGAATAAATAAATCTAGTTTTGTCTTGTCTTTTTGTTGTCCTAGATCTGCCATCTATTTTAGATTTCAGTCTAAATTTATGCAGCATAAATTTTAAAAAATTGTCGTATAATTACAGTGTGATCGCGAATCAGGACGACTTCGTTTTGTTTAAAAGAACAGTCAATTAAAACATGCAACAGAATGGTAAACAATATAGGGATTACTATACTATCCCAATTACTCAATGTATCTGCATATGTTACGAATTTCAATATAAAGTTTAGATACGAATGCATCACATGAAATACGTAGCTGTTCTAGTGGAATTAAAGCTCATGTACATTGAAAAAAATCGTGTCATTTTCTTTATGTACCTAAAAAAAATTTATAACTTGAATCAACTTTCAGTTCAACTCAAACTTTCTGTAAGAGTCATGGTGTTATACCGTTATGCTCAATTGCCAGCCATGCTGTACACTAAGAAGGTCCCTATGACCTCGCCTGTGCAGACCTGCTTAGTGGTGGTCATGGAGCGTGCATCTGCCTGGTGGTCTGTGCGACTCGTGATGGACATGCTGCAGCGCGCGTTACGTCAGGATGGACATGCTGCAGCGCGCGTTACGTCAGGATGGACATGCTGCTGTGCTTGCATCATCTCAAATAAATCTTGGCCAACGTCAACGAGTGACACGAGCTGTAGCTCTTCATAACGTGTCCTAGACGACGCTAATGCTGCCTTCTTCATTTGACCTTCCACTAATATTATACCGCTGAAATGCGCATCTCCTAAATGAATGCACGTGTAAAATTTCGATCAGGTTTCATTATGTTGTAGACATAACTATCAAAGAATTTTAATACTATTGTGATTTCTATTGTTCGTATTATGTTTTGTTGTATCAACATCATAGTTGTTAATGTGTAAGTATTACCATCGTAATAAACAGTTGACAATTTGGAAAATAATGTTAGTATTATTATTACTATTCACTGCAAAGCTTAGGATGGGCAATAGTGTTAGGTTAGTGAGGTTTGTCTGCCGTATGCTATGGGTCTCAACTACCCTATAGATAGGCCTTTGTGTCTGTTTTCTTTCGTGCCCACTTTGCTTCTTCCAATTTTCACACTTTTTTGCCATTCTTTTTTTGTCTTTTCTTCATCTTCATTATTAACTTGCTGTTTCAAAGCCCAGAGGATCGTGTATGTTTACACCCTTTGGATATGCATAGATACCCCGTTCTCTACAGTCCATGTTAAATGGTCCATTCTCTTTCCGCACGACATAGTTCGAGTCACTGAGGCGCTGCTATGTATACTGATACAACTAGTTCTATTAATGTTAATAATTTTATTGTGACATTCTTGCAGATCTTTTTGGATTGAGAGATATCATAATCATAATGCGGACGCTAGTGCTGTAGCGGTGGCTTTTATTTGTACACGGCTATCATGGTTTAGAAATACACGTCCTGCTACACCAGTGCGTGTCCGCTGCCTCCCATAACGATGCACTCGCGTGTTCCCCGACGCGGCAGAGATGCGTGTGACTGAAATAGCGTATTGCGTGTTTTGCTGGGCGAATTTCCGGCTGATTCTGTCCTGGACTCCTTCTGAAGATTTGGGGTAGATAGTTATAGCTGACGTTGTGATCTGTGAGGCTTGTGAATCATGCAGCACCATCGAATATGGATCTTTCGCCTCTGAGCTCATGTTCAAGTCGAAGAGCTTTGTAATCGTGTTCTCCTATCATGCTCAATGTACAATCACCACCATTTCTTGCTCGAAAGTGCCTAGGAATTGCTGCTAATGCTTTCATTAATAAATTGAGGTTTAGTTTGTTAATGAAATAAACCTTCAGTACTATGATCTCGCATTATATTATGCTTTGATAGGCGTAGTTTTCTCTTAAATTTCTTGTGGATGAAGGCCGTAGCAGAAAAGCATATCTTTGAACTTTTCGACGGTGTTGAAGCTTTCTGAATATTTTTAGAGACATCATGTCTACTGTGCACCGAGGTCACTTTTATGCTTCATGTCAAATCTGATTTCCTTGAATATACCTGACCCATGTCCTTGACCAGGCATAGTACTGCACATGCACTACAGTGCCATGCAGTCAACGTGTACTTTTCACACTGCGTGCCAGCCAACGTTCGTTATGTGCATTCACATTCTGAGGTTCCTTGTAGCTTTGACTCTGTTTTGGAAGTACTAATGGCGATTTGGTTGTTGGTAGTCGCGGTGTACATATTATGCTTCGAAGCCTTACCTCATTTGGCGACAGCTCGTATCGACAGGTCTGTGCACGGCTGCGTTGTTGCATTACCTATGAGGTCCCCATGAGGGTATTGATCTCAAGGCTGTTTTGCAGGCCTGTTGTTGCAAGATGTTTACTCGGCTCGAGCGCTGTTCCATACAAGCCAAGATCTCTGTACTTCCGATGAAACGGCCATCGGAATATTGAGGCATATTTTTCATGTATGTAAAATAATTTTTTGTGATAGAGCTCTCATTTTCTTCAAGGGCAGTGAATGAATAATTCATGTATTGGTGTAAAATGAATTCCCTCTTTGCATGGTAATAACTTAGCCTGCTGCTGGAAATGTGATCCGGAGGAAGTGCGTAAAGAAATCGCCTACTCAATTTCATTGATCGAGCTCCAAGTATACGCGTAGTAGGTGAGCTTTGGTCCGGTGAACAGGCTTCGGTGCGATCTGCTGTTCAGGAATATTACTGAATGGACAGCATACTTGCCCTGCGTCGTCTGTAATCTAAGGTAGGTAGTGGTGAACAAGGACTGTAGTATCCTTATTATTAGTACGCAAAAGCCAATGTTGGCAAGTTGAGACTACTTTCATTTCCGTATCACCTTGTATTTTTGAGGCGGGTATTTCTTAAAGCGGACTGTGTACCCATGTCGTTCGTACTCGTCTTACTTCATGAGTTTGATTTAGATTCCCGCCCTGTGTAAATTTTCATTGATAAGTACAAACATCCTACTGTCAGTACAAAGGGCAAATGTCTTGTACCAATAAGAAAAGAGTTAATGTGTTGCGTTAACTCCTGGGCTATTAAAAATAGTTCTCTCGGAGCTCTCCCTTTTTGCTTCTGGTGATTGTAAGATTAGTGCTAGCTAATTGAGTTGAATATGTATAGTAAATAATGGGTGTGGCCGGTTTATTTTGCTTGTAGATACCGGGCCTATGTAAGTCTAGTACGGCTTACCATTGTACTGAACTATGCACGGATATTGATACGCAAAGTATACCTCCTTCGTTAGCCAAATAAAGACGTATTTCTTGTATCTAGTAAGTACCCGCAAGTCTTGTATCTAGTAAGTGCCCGCAAGTCTTGTATCTAGTAAGTGCCCGCAAGTCTTGTATCTAGCAAGTGCCCCCACGTCTTGTATCTAGTAAGTGCCCGCACGTCTTGTATCTAGTAAGTGCCCGTACGTTTTGTATCTAGTAAGTGCTCGCACGTCTTGTATCTAGTAAGTACCCGCAAGTCGTGTATCTAGTAAGTACCCGCAGTGAGGCTTGACCCAGTCGCTCGGGGTGTTACCGGTGCCTTGCAGCCGCGTTCCCAGTAGCGGCTACGTTACCCCTAACATTTTTTATGTTTGCGTGTGCCATGGACTAAACTGCACACAATGCTTCTGTGCCTTTTCCAAACAACTCTGCACATTGCTTCATGATAATCGTCTGAGTAGTACTGTGCATCTTCTCTATTGCATGTGTTCTGGATGTGGGTGTAATTTTCTACACCATCCGAACTTCCGCTGGGTTTGGACAAGTTCTCGTGTGCAGATATGTGTTTTAAACTATGAACCGCATTTACTATCTTCTTCTGCTGCGTAATAGATGTCGTCCAATTGGAGGAGACCAATTAAATAATTTGAGAACTTTGATTTGACTAAAAATAACAATTTACGTGCTCACGTTTCATGCACTCTCAAGCGTCTACCAACATGAGTACAAATGCATTAACGACTGGTGCTGTCATGGATAGCAGACCTGCTGTTGGCGTAAATACTGTAAGTACTGCGGACAAGCAACACGCAGCTTGGCACTGAGGACGACGTACGCAGCAGTACATCAAGAGTTGAATCGCGCCAGCCTGGTACCGTATATAGAATACATCAGATACTGTGAGGTCGTCACTTGTAAGTCCTATCTTAGATTCTACGTCTTTCCCTGGAGTCAGACGCAGCGTAGTGGTTGTATTGAGCTTGTTTCTTTTTCCGTCTTTATTGTACTGCACGACGGATAGAAGTATTTGGCTGCCGTCAGAATGCACGAGACGTGACTGCACATGCCCTAAACCATTCTACCGACAGTACCTGAAGACGAAAATATACGCATGTTACAGGGCATTTCGCTGGAGTAGTCCTAACATTTGTCCACTCTGATATTGCTTCTTGGTTAAATGTGACATTTTACTTGGTAATGATTCTTCTAAAGCGTCTAATTAGCGATGTATAATTATCGTTTGAAGTGCTGTTCTATTTTTAACGTGGTTTGAAACAAATCAGTACGGAGAATTATGTTAAACTGAAACGAGACTGCATGTGAGACCATGTTATTTCTCAAAATACATATCTTACAGCTTTTGCTGTGTACTCTCAATGCACATTCATTAACTTATCTGAACATTGAAGTCCACCAGTGATACATGAGCAGGACACAGAACGCTAATACACTAATTGTACAAGTGCTGTACATTCCAGTTGCACCCGCCAGAGTGGCTGTGTGCTCTCTCAGAGCAGTCGATGTGTACTCTGTTACACAGCTGAACTTGTCGACTGAGATTTTATCTTCAAATCCCTTCCACACACTGCAGCGGAAATTGGCAGGCGTTCAAATATCTAAAGTTTCACGATACCTCTCAAGCTGCAGCTCAACGGAAGGTACAAAACGTGCGCATCTGCCAGTGGATTTGGTACGCAGAGATGCAAGCGCGTGGTTGACATTTGAGTTATAGTTTTGTTGGTAGCAGTTGTGAACCCTTGTGCCCACGGTCATTGTGATGTATAAAGTTGACCCGAACGTCGCGAACCTAGTGTGAGTGATTTGGCTGAAAACATTTTAAAAACAAAGGTCTTTCAAGTCCATGAATCAGCGAAAATCTGTTATCACACGTTGGTATGATTTTCCTCTTAATGTTGACGTGCATTATGTGGAGTATCGCAAAATATATGTATTTTTCTAAAATGCTGACTTGATTTAGAAATTTACAGGTGGAACACAATTTTTGTATAGAGAAGAGGTTGCTATTTTTAAAACGAAGCTTGAGATGGAGATTTGAATTTTGGGTTTCTGGGACAATTGGACACTGTCGTGAGGGTAGTTCTCCCTGTAGTCTGACGTTGGTTTCCTCTTTTCTTTCTCCCTCGTAATGAATGACAACTAACATCATTTTGCTCGAGGGACGCGTTTCTACGATTTACTTTGCGCGTCGTATTCACACGCATTTCAGGAAATTGAAGCTGCGCCTCCACCACTGTACCTGCGTGTAGCTGGTTGGCCGACCGTCAGTTGTGCAAATGTTTTCTACGCGAACTGCAACTGAACTGAATAATACCGAGAGACTAGTTATAAATTGGCGAAATTGAAATTCTGCATTCAATGATAAAATATGCGTGTTTGAGTAATACGCTTTCTTTGTGGCTATTAATACTGATTGCGCCTACATCGCCCTCGAATTGATCCCTTGTTCTATTCTAATTCTGATATCCGTGTATGTAAACAAATTAATCTAGGGTGGTCTTTGACTGCGAAGATTTACGGCTGGGCTGTCGTCAAGTGATATTTTTATGTACTGTGGTAGCAATAATGTCTTTATGTACTGTGGTAGCAATAATGTTTTTATGAAGGTAGTGGTGGCACTTTTATTAGGATTCACGTATGTGATGAGTTGTATTATCCATTGTTGGAAAAATCAGCATTTGCATTGTGGACGCCTTTGCCTTCTATGAATTTCATTGAATTAAGAAGGATTCTAAATTTCTAAGCAATCAAAACTGAAAAGTAATTTAGTTAAGGGTATCGAATTACCAATTCTGCTTAAATTTTAAATTGCTGAACTGTGTTAAACCTTTTATAATTTCATTCTCTATTTTGTCTCAAATCATGTGACTGCTTAAGCAAATTTAAGTAGAAGCATAAATTGATTTACTTGGTCGAAAATTTCGTAAGCTAACCACGCTTAATTCATTTATGCATCGATTTTTAATTTGGCAATTTTGAAATTATGTATTTTTAAGTTCTTCCGTTGAATATATAAAATTTATTGAATAATTTTGAAATCATCACAATTTTTCTGGGCAAGTTGTGAGGAATGTTGGACTATTGAATATTGAAAAGAGTACTGAGGACGCAATTACTCGAACATTTTGCTTCAGTTGTACGGCCAGCAGCGAAATAAATGGCTGACCAGTCAGTCTTGCTCCCGCCTTCCTACTGCTTTCCTTCTCCTCGGAGCTGCTAAAAGTGCTCTCCGATGGAACTTTTAATCACTGCATTGTGCGTCGGGGCAACTAATTAAAATGAGAATGGACTGTGTTGGTTGAGCAATAGACCACGCCGCGACTGCCGTACAATTCTGCCATCGACGCAGAGAAATTCTTCCATTTTTTTAGATGACTTGGTAATTTTGTTGGGCTCCAGGGGCAGGTCGAGCGGGCGCTAGGCCCACTGGCGCTGGGTGCGCTCACCGGCGTGGGCCTTTGTTTAGTCCGTGCTGCCGAGGGCGGGCTCTCCCCTGCGTCAGGGGAATTCATTCATTTGCGGTATTCTAGATTTTACACCTCACTAATTTTTTGTGTGTTTTATCGATTTATTTATGTAATATTTCCTATAGACTACCGTCGCATCAACGTTCGTCATCAATCGTGGGTCAGTAGCTATAAATTGGAAATATATTCTTAAGTTAACAAAACCTGAAAGTTCTGGTATTATTCATACATCATTAGACGGTTGCCTAGTTCTAATGTGTCGGGCTTCTTTGTATTCAAAATTTCACAGAAATGTTATCTCACGTTTCGACAGTTCTTGAGAATTTTTTCTACTCTTCTTGAAAAAATATCCCTTTAACCATTTTGAATTTGGGTGCGCCACTACTACTTATGATTTTCTATTTGAAATTCAGAAAAAGATGCAGAATATGGCGCTGGGCTGCATTTTGGCCTTCCATGAAAACCTCTATGTTTCAGTAAATATTTAAAATTACTTCAATAATCGTCTTAAAAGAAAATTGAACCACCAATCGTTAACAATGAACATTTCTATCTAGACGAATTAAATTTATAACTAGATGTGTATTATATCATCTCTGCACACTGATGTGTATGCATATATATTTTCACAGGACCGGTGTTCTCGCAGAAAGAGTTTTTATTTGAATCCAAGATGTGTGCCGTACGGGGTTGAAGGCATCTGTGTGGCGGGAGCAGGTGTTGCAAGTTCGTTGAGGCAACCTGGCCGCACACCGCACATAAGAGAGGCAGCCCACCTCCCCACCCCTCCACTGTCGCGTGATGGAGGCCTATCAGCTGTTCTCAGACCACCTCAAATTTCCATCTCTTATTTCGCCTCTAAACCTCCTTCTTCTTCAATTTTGTTCCTCGCATTGCATGTAATGGAAGCCATTTCTTGAGGTCCGTCGACCGACTGGGGCAGTTGATGTCTAGGGTCCGTATGGTCAAGGAAGTGCTCCTATTTTTGTGGGGCTTTTGTCGAAGTTACGTGAACGCGGCGACCCTTTAAACGTTCCTCGAGGCCATCGCCAGAATGAACGTGGTCTTACTTATTTGTGTTTCTATGGCAACGCGCGCTCTTATATCACTAAATTACAGGCCCGCGTCCACGCGATGCATATATCACTGAAATTTACCCGGAAACTTTCCAAATGCATTTGTCTTCGATGCAGTAATATTTCCTAATGCCCCACACGTCGTCACCTTGCTGTGAACCTCTCGTCAGTCATAGTTAACTGCCCTCTACAGGCCCTGTAGACCTGATCCTGTCCTTATGTTATTGCGTTCATGCATAGTATTTCATCTCATTTGGAGGGGGCGAGGCCTGCAGTGGGCGGGGCGGGTCTCAGTGTAGGCGGTGCGTGGTCGGTCACTACTGCTTACCTTCAAATTCTACGCCGAGTACGAGATCAATTTTCTTCACCATCTAGCACGTATGTATTGTATGGCCCCTAAATGGAGAAGGTCGTAGTGTATGTAATGTCTTTATGCTTGAAATTCCCTATTCGGGACAATTTTTCACGCGGTAGTTTTTGTTTGATATTGGAAAAGGCGGAGCTTTCGTTTGACCCAGTGAGTGGCGCCACCTAGAGACTATTTGTGCTGCTCATAGCATTCCATATCCTTATTCGAACTTTTCTCCATGGAATGTAACGAATGTGTACGTAAACAACGCTTTATGAGAGGGCAACCACGACATCATCCTAATTTATGAGCGGGCCTTGCATTGTGCTGCGCCGCTCGCGTTACTCCAACATTGATGAGACTCCGGGAATCTTTGGCCGCGTTGCAGCGCCGCCGTCACCGCCGCCGGCTCCTTGTGAAGTTCATGAGTCGCGTTATTGCACATCTTTTGTACTCTCGCTTTAGTGATTGGAATGTGTCGTGTAACTGAAGTGGTGCCAATTACCATAATTTACAGAAACTACAGCGCAAGAAAAATTGATCACGCGTACACATTCAAGAAAATTCACCCGCACCCTGGTTAAGACAGAGGGCAGGCTCAGGAAAGTACGAATCGTTTACCGCTAGCCTCTCTCATTATGCATATAGAATGAATACCCTAATTCCACAGTATAATAACGACAACTCTAAAGTCGCCTAGCTTAAGTGAACCGCACAATTTCGTTTATGTGAAGTTAATTTCAAGATATTCAAGATTATTAGGCACAACTATCGTTATTTAAGTAGTCGTTTACGTATGCGATATTTTTGAGTTTTCTTAAGAAATAGGAGTATATATGTGTTAGTATATTATTTGAAATCATCCTATTTTTAAATGGGATTTAATTGGTGTGATGTTTCCGCACGAAAATCTCCAAAGTGCAGTACACGTGTGCCTACTGCCAACTCGGTGATGCGCGCAGCACCCGCCGTAGTGAAATGTGCGACTCGTTGGGGAGTGTAGAGAGTTCAACAGCCGTGCTTCAGTACGCAGAATTGGAGGCTTGTACAGGCTGTATAGAGTCGCTATTTGGCTGATGGCAGAGGCGCTATCTGGCGTGATGGGCGCTATCTGACATGCTATCAGTGGGCGGTCTACGCGTTGCTGCGCTCCGGCCTTTATCTATGGAAATTCAGTCTGATACCGCCCGTAACTACGGTCTGGCTCTGATCTATAGGCTGCTTCTCTCTGCCGTTCTGCGCCAACGGCCGGCATAGAGCATGCGTATCAGGACGGTGCGATGTTGTCGTAGTCTCGTGCAACACAACTGCCTGCTTTGACGGTAGACGATGCCTTCGCATGGCACTCGTACCGATTGAATATTCGTTCATTCTCCATGAAACGTCGGTGCGCCGCGTGACCGGCAAATATGAGATACTTGGATACTTCGAGATACTTGGAGATGTGTGAGCCTTCACGCCCCGGCCACACTGGGGTGCCGCCGCTTAAAAAAAACGCGTACTTAAAATGAAGTACGCGTATCAGAACGGTTTGTCTGTGTAACCCAAGTATGTCCCCTAAACTACTCAACATTTCAATAATTGTGCCGTTCTTTCGCTGCGGTGCTCACGGTAATTGAATTCAAGCTAATTTCGTTGCACGCTGGCCAAAATTACTAAAGTATGCAAGAAACCTGTTGTATTTTTGCGCGTGACTGCCCGCTGCACATAACAGGACGCAAAATGCTACATAGTTTCTACCGTGTAGTTTCTGCTCAATAGTTAAGTAGCTAAGTGTGTTCGCTGCTTTTTTTCCGAGTCAAACAATCACGCATTACTTCAAGGATGTTTCAACACATGAACACAGCCTGTGCAACATCGCTTATGCAAGTGTAGGCATAGTTATACGAGGCTGTAGACTTAAAATCAGGGATCCGTTATATTAGAAATTCTTCATAGGCTCTTCGCTGTAATAAGTATAACAGGTTTTATGATAGGCGTTATAGGCTACCACGAAAGTTGTAATTCAACTGAAATTTGAATACCATAAGATTGTTACTTAGATCGCGTTGCTTACATCTTCCCAGGAGCGTGCGTGTTTTGAGTAGTTTTTTATTACAAGATACGGTTTAATAATGCGAAGCATGTGTTGGTTTTACCATAGCAAAATGATCTGACACGCTTAGTTCTTGGTTTTACTAAAGGGAAATAATTTGATACCCATAATTGTACACCTTGTGAAAGCAAAATGATTTGATGCACTTAATTTTTGGTTTTACAGTAGCAAAATGATCTGACGCAAATGTTGGTTTCACCATAACGAGGCAAAATAAGACATGGTCAAAGCTAATATTATTTTCGAAATGTATGTATGATCTCACTTTGTTTCAACAAAAATAAAACAAAAACAATTCCATTCATATTTTTTTTGCTTTTATTAAACCAACAAATGAGTCAGATTATTTTGCCATTCCGTGCATCAGTACATATGTTTTTTATGTTGACAGACCTGCTAATGTAGGTCAGTATGGTGGTGTAGCGGGACAGCTTGGTAGTGCACGTGTATGGTGACAGAGAACACCGGGACCTTTTAAAATGCATACGTACAGAGGAGGACGCCGTCTTCAGGACGTGATTAACTCCCTAAAAGTTTTATTGACAGAAATTGAACCTGCGTAACTTGTCCTCTAAGAGACAGTAATGCATTTCAATGGTTCCGGCTTGGTCTGCGTCACCCTGTACTTGCGTACACGGCTGATTAGTGTGTTC
Organism: Orchestia grillus; assembly: GCA_014899125.1. Lineage (NCBI taxonomy): Eukaryota > Metazoa > Arthropoda > Malacostraca > Amphipoda > Talitridae > Orchestia > Orchestia grillus. Next base: position 9,205 of record VOMN01058223.1, on the reverse strand, counting down.
GTCCGGGATATGTATCTATATGTTTTTTATAATGTATAAGATGAAATTAAGTCTTAATGTATAAGATGAAATTTTTCTTTCGTTCATTTGTAGGAATTTTTTCGATATCTTTGCAAGCAAATGAAGTAATGAAGGAATAAATAAATAAAAATAGTGCGGTAAATATTTAGTTTTATTCTCTATATGACCTTTTTCTTCCTTGGCGTACTCCAGCCTTAAGAGACTCGTAGCAACGCACGCAATACCTTCTGTGAACACGTGTTTGCTGATCCTGGTCATACACCTGTGTTTATCTTGTGCACTATTTGTTGACTCTGATGCAGAGTTGCCAGTAACGCTCCCTGTTGTCGTGCAGGTGCTGGTGGAGTACGATGATGTGTCGTGGCAGCGGCGCGAGTGGGTAAGCGTGTACCAGAGAGGCGCTTTCCAGGTGTTCCTGCTGGAGCACACACTCGTCTATGCCCCCAGGGCTGCTGCGCACCACCGGCAGCAGCGCACCACAGCGCACCAGCTACACCCAGCTCTGGTGAGGCCTGTGCACTCGCACCTTCTTGTACTGTAGGTCTTGTCACTGCTCTGTTTTATCGATTAAAGAGTTGAGGGAAGAATGGTGTTCACTCAACTGGAATTGCTGAGTCTAAGCTACCTTGTCATTGCTGAGTCTAGTCTAACTACCTTAACGCTAATTTTCCTGACTTACGTTTATTGCATCGTAGTTTGATTATAGGACTCCGAGCAATGTAATTAGACTCAATAATTTGTGAAATTATACGGATATTTACGTTAAACCAACAATCGAAAGAGAAAAATGTCCGGGAAAAGTTATCGACGTAAGACTCCTCTTCTTTTAATAATTTGGAAGTTAATCAGTAGAATTCCTCAGATTTGTAAGCAGATTGTGTAAGAGACGAAGATTTTTGGTATCCTCACACCACTCAAAATTATAAGTTAACCCAGGTATTCATTTTTGCAGCTAGAACGTCATTGCTATGAATGATCGATCTTTTTACAAATCAAAATTTGCAGTTGATGAAATTTCTTATTTGAAGTACATATATAGTTGGTAGTTGAATTTATGTTCTCATAAAATAGAGAATCTTTACAATGATATATTCTTATTCTTGATATTGACTGCAAGAAGCGACTTTGCTGCAAAAGCCCCTCGCGCTGCAGTGTGATGGGAGCTGGTGAGGGGATTGTACCTTGAGCTGCCTTTTTCTGGAGCTGGATGCACGGCTAGGCGGTTTTGTGTGCATTTCGTAGTGCATCTCTGCGCAGTGCGTTACGATTCAAGTTCGAATGATGAACAATGCAGAAAAATAATTATCAGGATGACGTACGATAGGTAGAACTAAACGTGTTAACTGGACGTTGCAAATTCCATCAACGTATCATGTCGTACTTGATGCTTTATCGAGGAGCGTATGTTGCTGTTTAAAATCGTCCGTCTGTCCTCGCAGCTCCGCCCCATTCTGCAATCCGATTAATATTTACGTGTGAAATTTTATATTTTGTCGGCTGTTGAGGACCGTTGTTGGCAGAAGACGGAATCCCCTCGTTCAAATAAACGAGTTAATCACAGGTCCATCGTACATTCTGACTCATTTCATAATGCTGACGCGCCCAGCGTTGTGTGAGGGCAAACACTTGTAGTAGAAGAGTAAGGCAAGCGAACTAAGGACTCGCTCCCTTAATAAAAACGAAAATTAAGTAGGGTCCCTTAACAAGGTGGTAATTTATGAGGTGCGTCACGCAATGCAATGAAACAGTGTCGTGTGGATAAATTTTATAGAAGGACATACTTTTGAAATAGTTTGTATGGGTCACTGTATTAATGTAGTTCTACCTGGTCTGTGTGGTTTGTATGAAGGGCGGCTTCCTAATTAATGTTTCATACCTTATTATTTCATGCGAGTATTGTAATGATTTTTCAAAGGACGACGTGAAAAATAACATTACATTATTTACAGTAGTAAATTAGTTATTCGTATGAAACAGTTATCAGATTATTGTTGATGAGCCAAACAGAGTATACATTTAGATTGGCTAACTTTTTCGTGAACCTGGGTCACTCGGTCTCTATACATATTGAGCCATTTACTGCCCAATGTATCATGCCTGACACTATTTCCCAAGATTTTATCGTCTTCCTGCCATTATTAACTAAAATTATTTTAATATTCAAAATAAGTTACTAAGCATACGTTGAAGGTCTCTTTTGCCGAAGTAAAACTGCGTAACGATTAAAATTTTCTACTTTCTTTTTCGCTAGTAGGAGTCTGAGCATAATGCATCACTTGAATCTTGGTCGAATAGGCACATTTTCTTACAGTAAACTTTCTCCCGTTGGTCAATGAAAGCCATTGGTTCAGATTTCTAACAATGTTTCACTTAATTAATGTTCTCATTTACTTGATGTATTTGTTAGGAGTCTGCTCTGTCCGGACATTGCCCAGTTTCTCATGATATTGCCTTGGTATTAGGGGGATAACTTTTCTTATCGAACTCTAACGAGGTGCCATTCGCCTCACTTCCGTAGTTATCCTGCTGATGGTAGCGTTCCTTGCGCGTCCCGTCCTTGTTTCTTGAATTTACAGGCGTAGGGCAGCTGGTGGGGCTGCGCACACTGGACGTAAAAAACTTGTTCTTTGCACTACTTGTTATTCTAACTTATCGTTTTGTGGACCGCCAATTGCCAAGTTCATTTGCTCTACTCTTAAACCTTGTTACGTTTTCTTGGGAAATATCCCGTCCAATGTTTGTTTTTCGTGGACAGATACGCAGGTAATTTAGATTTTTACCCGTGCATAACCAGCACTAGACACACGTATACTTGAATGACTCCTCACGAAGAAGCCCATCCTGCTGCTGCAGTGCTGGCGGGTAGGTGCCGTATAGCTCTGCGTGATGCAGGCCTGCTGGGTCCGTGGCCTAGGAGCCCTAGTCTCAGTGGGTGTCTGAGTTTTATTGGGGGTTTATGGCTGTAAATGTGGACGGCCGACGTCCGTTCGAGAGGAAAGGATATTTTTGAGTTATATCCGGCCGTAAATTCTTTTTCAAGTGATCTCAGCAACCATTTGAATGCTCCCGATATGGGGCATTAGAGTGTTTATTGGTCGTAAAAACCTTTCAGGTCTCAGTTTTCTCTGTCTTTAAAATGTTTCGGTGTTAGCCTTCAGAATTCGTTAGTATAAATTCCTAAGCACTATTAATTCACATTTTGAAATTAACGTGTCCTTGTCATACTGTTGAGAAGTTATTTGAATTATGACTCCTTGAGTTTTGCGATATCATATAGTCCTTTTAAAGTTTCTCGATGCTAACGTTTGTCAAGAACGGGGCGTCATTTTGATTTTTGTAAGTCTTGGGTCAACTGAGATATTAGATGGATACAAATTTTCTGTATCACTTCCATTTCTTTTATATTCAGTTTTAATCTTGGAGCCGCGTTTTTTTAGTCTCAGTTGCCTGCAATTTTTGCGGTAAATTATGTTTGCTTCGTCATAAGTTACATAAATTGTATAAAACCAGGATGCACTGCTGACTATTTTGTGTATTGTGTAATAAATTACGTAGCATTGTATAAGTTTCTCCCTGAAGTGCTCGTTATAGTGTGGACAGTACTGTCGACCTCTCAAATTTGTCGGCGTGTAGGGGAGACCAGGGACCTGCAACACGGAGAAGCTTCTTCTGCGTCAACAGTCTTTAGCCGTAAACTCTATATTAATTTAAAGTGCATTCTTAGTAAATACTCAATTTTATTTCAAATGTGGAGGCAAGAAAGTAAACACGCAATTTCATTTTAAATGGGAATTGCAAAAATGACCGCAGCGCAATTAACTAGACGTGATGAAGTTCATCTTAACATTCCGTGCCGCTGAAAAGTCTTCCATTCTCGCGTTAGAAGCTGTGAGCGTAAGGCTTCGCTGTACTGGAGTATGGGTCTTCTTCAACCTTCGATGTGCACGCGTTCGTGCCGACAGTACATCTCCTATGCAACTGTACGTGTATGACCGTATTACTGCGTGGAGCTGCAAATGTATTTGTATGGTATTTCAATAATAGGCATGCCAATTTCCATAGTTCTCCTAACCCTTTGATTTTCCAGTCGTCATTATAGGTGAGTTCGGGACGAGCCAGATAATCAACATTCATTCTATGTTCTCTGTATTGTGCCACTTCATGATTATAGCTGATAATTATGATTAACGGTAACGGTAAGTGTCTCATTTATCACCTTTTTTCGGTACGAAATTTAATGCAGAGAATACATTTTCGTTCCAGTTCACTGAAGCACCATAATTGAGACGCATGTCTTCACATGGATGTATGATTTTTTCAGAAATTTGTGCTGCTGGTTGACAATGTGGGTCTGGGCGACCACAAGCTGCAGCCCGTCGAGTACCTCACCGACAGAGTCGTCGAACACCTCGACCCTGAAGTGCTCCTGCACCACCAGGTGAGGGCTTCGTTACCGTCTCTTGCATCCAGCTCAGTAAACTCAAACCTCGGTATTTGGAAGTAATTTTTTATTATGAGTTAATTATCAACAATATTTCTCGCTGAAATTTGCTAGTGATTAGTTATATTCACGTTCATATGAAGGATATTCTGCTCAAGTTCTCGTGCATTGTTTTTGGTAGGCTCATTTCTGATTGATGGTTCATAAATACCGAGGTTTCACAGTACCCACCAGCTTGTTCGCTGGACTCTTTCCATTAGTTGCAGAGCTCCAAAGCACAACTCCATTGTTGGAGTGCTTCATCACAGATCGTGTCTGTTGGGTCCCCAGCAGGACGCCTTGAAGCTTTCAAGCCTAAATTTTTGAAGATAGCCTTGCACTGACGAGTTCGGTGCTTCCAACACGTGTGACTCAATCAAAATATTTGGTGAGCGCTGTAAGCATTCGAACAGGTGCGCGTCGCTCTTGTGACGGCCTGAGTTCTGGTGAAGGTCACTCTTTAGTAGTGAACCAATTTTGAGGAGAATATTCATGACAAGCTTTATGTCCTTAAGTCCAATATTACTCTTTATTTAAATATTCTGTTCTCAAAGTTGTATTAGAGTAGTTTAATTTTACTGTCGGTCGAACTAGGTTTTCGGCCCGTGCAAACAAATCAACTGATTTGAGCTTTCCACCCTAGCTTTGTATTCTCAATTACCATTTCCAGAAAAAACTGATTTCTTTCAATACATATAAAACACTACAAAAAATATTTATTCATCACAAGTAATTTTCATCGGACACAGAATTACAATTAAATGAAAAATGACTAAAAACTGAAATCCAATTGTGGGCCCAAATACGCTACAAGGCTTCTAGGGCAACCTGTATAGAAATGAGGATTTTTTATTGAAGGTGCATTAATGTTTAACAATAAAAATTTTTAATATTACACATAACTGAAAAAGGGGCAATAACTGAATGAAGCTTAAAGTTACAAATTAATGTACGAGCATATCACGAATCATCAATTGAAGCAAAAGACTATGTGCATACGAATATTTGAGTGCATGTCCTCATAGGGCGACGTACACAAACGTACGTATATTCTTTCAATTCAGCGAGAGAAGGCAGGCCTCAAGATTAGCCCTAAATAATTTATATGAGGTATTTTGATGTATGATCAGAGTGATGGAATTCCAAAATTTAGTGCCTGTAACATGATAGCTACTTTCACTTTAATAAAGAAAACGAAAGAGTATGGTACTATTTAAATATAGTAACTTCCATTTCCCACAAATGAAGGAATTACTAATTGGGTAACAGATGTTCTTTGAAGATTTCTCCTTCTGAATAAATTTTTCAACTAACCACTATAGAAAAAAAATTCATTGCTGTCATGCATAATAATTCTCGGATTACAGCTGTTTGGTCTCGTTTTCTATGATTCTCATGGAAGAAAACTTTTATATTTTTGGTAAACTTCAGTATCTGTATCTTGAATCCCAAACTGTTGGTTCGTTCTGTATTAAATGTGTGTGATTTTTAAACTAAGACTTTAATATACATTTTGGGCCCTTCTATCCTGTATTCTGGGATATGCCTCAGTCATATTATTCGCATTATCGACTTTTCATATCTACTTTTCATTTGTTTCTTTCTTTGCAAACACATTGAATTGCAATCATTCAAACTCATGGAAGGTTCTATCATTGTCTTTGCCTTATTTAGCCGATCATATTTCTTTCACGGTTCAAATCGTAAAGAATGAAAAGATTATTTCTCTCAGTATCAGTCTTACTGTTGTCTTTGAGTTCAAAGCCATTGTTTCAGTCGGAGTTGAATTTACTATTAAGGGAGTGTTCCCGATTTTTTGGGGTTCCATGGTGTGCTGGATAGCGTGATGGCCCCGCAGCCGAGAGGACCAGGGTTCGAATCTCGGCTCAGGCGAGGCATTTCACGTAACCAGGGCTTACTTCCCTTGGGAAAGGAAGCTTAAACCACATATTCCTCACATCCTTCACCACGCCAGTAGCTAGTTATAGGGCATTGAAAACCCAACGGTAAAACGTGTTGGCATTAATAATGGTTCTTCATTTACACTTGTTCGTACAAATGATTTGACGGTCGTCATTATGTGCTACTCTTTTTGATGCCTCATAAAATAAACTTGTTTGCCATCGCCTCAAAGGCTCTAATTTTGTAGCTTTCTCTAGAGTCAAAAATGTCCTTGTTTGGGACGAATAAATTTCTTCGATATTTCCTATTTTTAGACGTCGTTTGGCTCTTACTTTTTCTGTTATTTTAGTTGGCCTCGTATATATTACCTTGCCACTCGCTCCGCCTACTCGTAATCTGAGACACGCCTCTGGCGCCTCCCTTGCGCCAAAAATACGCCTCTTTTGTCCCTACCTCCGCCTCTTTGTACCTCTGAGCCCGCCTACTTCTCACACTGCATGCTTTTTGTCGAGCCAAACTCCGCCCTTTCCAGCGACCTCGTTGTCATGACGACGCTTGGGAAGTTGCCATGGAGATGAGCTGATCTGCTTTTGTTTACCTGAGAGGCAGGCGCTGTGCTTTTTTTCTTCTTCTTCTTCTTGGGTATGTTATTTATTAGCTGCTATTGCACACTGTCTTCTTTGAGGAACTGGACTGGACTCTAGAAGGGCTTCACTAATAACACTTTAGAGAAGTGGTGTTATTTACATAGCTCTGTTCGAGCATTTTTGTTCGTACCACTGCACAAGAGGACTCTGCATGCCGGCTGTGCGGGAATATTTTCAATTTTGATTTAGGACTGTCGGTAGTCGTGCGTCAGACTGCGCAAGTGGCCTGCGGTAGCGTCATGTGGTGGTCTGAATGGGTGACCGAACCTGGTGCAGCTGATGCTCTTCATCCTTGACGCTCCTCTGATCTTGAATCACTGTTTGCTCTGGAAACTGATTTATCAGGTTCCATATTCCCTAAGCTTTTACTTTTTAAACATGCGTACCTCCACTGGTGTCTCTACCCTATGTATCCACAACATGAATCACCGTTTATATCTGATACTCGGAGCTCTTTTTACTGATCACATTAAAGCTGAGATATCATAAAAGCTGTGCGCGGAAGTTCGACGCGAAACAGACACAATGTCTGAAGCGCTAGTGACCACTAGCATCATCAGCCCTAAGTGCAGCTGTAGCGGCCGCTTGTCCTACTGTGCTGTTGGGTCTTGACCTGAGGCGCAGGAGGCCAGGCATCGACCGGGTCATGGATGCTCCTGCTGGACCTTGGCAGTGCGCTTTGTCACTTCAAGTCTTCGAAGAAATGGAAACAGAGCTCGGCTTCGCCGCGTAATTGTATCGGATAATGAGACTTACCTTTATTTCGTTTGTGCCGAGCGGGGGCTGCTACGATCAGAATATTTCGTTTTATTCTGTCCGTGAAAGTTTTGGAGGCTCACAGCTTAATGTGCACTGACGTGGTTTTGTTCAATCAGTTTCACGTTGTCAGATTGTTGACCGGGTTTCTATCTTTACCTACATCTTCATTGTCGTTATCATTATTTTATTTGTTGAATTGTACATGTAAGCATGTCACTTTAGGATGTGCCATACACGGTTATTTTTACCACGAACTGGTATTCATGTGCTTGTTCTATTTTCCAGAGTGGTGGTACAGAGCATTTCTGCTCAATAGTAAAATTTCCGACCCCACTGATTTTTTTTTCACAGCAAACCATTTCTTCGTACCTCTTAGGAGCGAGTAATGCCGAACGAATTCATTTAAGTTTTGTGGCTAAATGTAAAGACCTTGTCGTGGGCTGAGCAAGATTGTATACATTAATGCTAAATTGAACGACAAATTGCATGCAGGAAGCCCAGAATCTATGCAGAAGGCAGCTTGAACTTTAATGATTTAATAAAAAAGACACTCTATTTAGGCGAAATTATATGCCTCTTACGCCCAAGTGAATTTACCGCTGAACTCCTTTTCTTTATTGTTGTCTGAGTTGGCGTTGTATGTGAGCGAGTGCGCCGCTCATGTCGCTGTGAGCTTTGCATAAATAATGTGTGCAAGGCGCACAAAAACTTCTCGCTCGATCGATATGTACGCTGGACCTGCAGCACTGGAGTTATGTCCAGAAGTGTGAGCTGCAGGCAAACTGGAATCTTGGTGATAAACAGTCCGAGCCGCAATTGGTTGAAAGTCACTACTGCCTCGCTCAACTTACTCGTCCCAAACCCCGTAATTCATGCTATCATTATAATATATACTGCGGCGTCGATGTGATCGGCGACACCGAAGGCAAAGCAACAGTGTGTCTAGAATTCTTCTTTTTAGCATTGCAGTGTTTTTCATCGGTTGTCTGAAAGACTGTACGTGGTTTTTATTAGTTGCGTTCTGACTATTGTTTGAAACTTGCTTGTCATTTAACGTTACCATTAAGGTCACATTAATTGAACTTCGTATTTTTTTGCGTCAATATATTTTCGTGTTTTGTTAATTATGAACATGTCAAACGTCACATCGAGTAAAAGTTAAATTTTTCACGCATATTCCGTTATATGTCACACTCGACCGGAAAAGGAAGAGCTCACTCCATTCCACATTGTTGGGTCGTGAGCCAGAGCGCCTCGTCTCTGGCGCGTCAGGAACTAAAGGCACCAACTGTCTCCGCTCGGGTGTGAATCAGAGCATGTTTACTTTGAGAGGCTCGTGTTCCGTACCTGAAAGGCACCATCTTTTAAGTTTACCCATGCTCGTCACTTCCATATT
>VOMN01058212.1:0-11369 GCA_014899125.1 Orchestia grillus | reverse complement strand
CTAGTCAGTAGGTTTTTATGTAGGTCGGTCTGTATGAAGGAACGGACCGCCGGTAAAAAAATTTTTGTTGTTGAAAGAAAAACTTCCGTTTCATTGTGAATTTAGTGTAAGAATTTAGGGACGAAGCGCAGTTGAGAAGAAGGAGGGATGAGAAAGTTGTATGAATGGACAGATGAAAAAATTTAAGGTCGCATTGGATTTCATCTTTTTTTTTAAATTACATATGTATCATGTTCACTGAAAGTATGAACACCGATTACGAAAATTAACTGAAAACCCTACGAATGACAATTTTTAAAACTCCTAACCAATGTATGTTACAGAAAGTAAAGGTTTCCGTTTTTTAAGTTTGAGCTGCTTTTCTGATAATTCTTCATTCCCTCACATAGCTTAGTAATTTCAAATTATCTTCCGATATCAACAGTTTTGCATTAGTTACCAGTTTTGCACAAGTTTTCTTCAGGTGTTCATCTCAGAAAACGTAGATATGTGCGGCCAAACTCCTTGGGATTTACGTGTAACGTGTAATATAAAAATGAATAGGAAGAAATAAACGCGTGTATACCTTTTGTACTCTTTTCTACTGAAACTATACCCTCAAAAACTAATAGGAAAGGTCCGCCAGCTTATGTTGCTGGTTACGTAATGAATAGCTTAAAGTCTACGGAATTTTAGACGCATATTTCAGTATCTCATCTTCAAATTTCACATGCATTTGCATACGCACTACAAACAGAGTTGCTGTGGTATCCAATCCTGAAAAAAAAAAAACAATGCAGTAAAATCAATAAATCATCAATCGACAATAATTATTATATTTTTGGTTATTAAAAGCTGGAGTCAGACTTATTGAACTGCAAATGGTAGTCAAAATCTGTAAACTTGTAAAATTGTTGATATTCAAGCATCCTCATTTTCAGTTATGAATTCATTAAGTATTAAAAGTTATCATGCAAATGAATGGAAGGTTATGAATGACTGAAAGATCACAGCTGTATGTGGAAGTGCTTTAACGAGCATTTCTAATATATAGGGGGGAACGAAAGCTGATCAATTCATGATATCTTATGTGAGTATCGAAAATTTAATTTTATCTCTAATTATTCAGCTTTATTGAGTTGTAAAGCGTTACTAGAAGCCATCTTTTAATATTTTAATGCATAAAGTTTGTTCATCCGTTTGATTACCGGATGCAATTCATACGTACATCTCTGAATCATTTTAATGAGAATGTATGTGTGAGACAGAACAACTTAATGAGGATGTGAGAATGACATGGAATAATTTAATAAGAATGTCAGTTTGAAATTGAACAGAGGGAAGTTGAACAGTTCAACGAAAGTATTACTGTGATATTGAAGAGAGTGCGAGAGAACTCTCCGTTTAAGCCATGGGCGAAAATGGCCATGGAAACCCTCTGCTAGTTTTATACTGTAGAAAGCTGAGAAACTCCACCGTATTTATTTTAACATACACATGTGCTAATTTTAATTTTCTAGTATGCTTATTAATCTATTATGTAGCGTGACGTAATACGTAGATTTAGTTTTTGATTTACACTTTCCATTCTTAACGTTTTTCAACACCAGACATTCTAGATCATCAAACGATGATTCTTTTTCCCTGTAAACATTATCAGCTGTTCAGAATATGTCAAAACAAAATATTATTCTTCAGTTAAGTAAATAAGTCTTGTCAGTAAGTCTGTTTATGAGCCAATCTTTGATTGTACCAGCGTTGTATTCCCATCGTTCACTGTTATCAGGAATATTAAATTATCGCTGACGAAATGTTACGGGGTCTTTCGTTTACGTTACGGTGCGAATATTATTGAAAGTTTTACGATATCCCTGGTTTGTAGAGTGCTTCAAATTCAAGGCAGGATGAAGAGAAATATCGAAATTTTCTTCTTCAGTTTCCGGCCATTTATTCAAATTTTACTAAAGCGTAGCCTATTTTTTGAGGAGCTGACCAACCTGAGATGATTAAAAATTTGATTGAAAATTTCAAGTCACTCGTAGCATACTAAATTATTCCTCCCATTTATACCTAGTTTTTTACTTTTCTATGCGATTAGGATTTTCAACTGTCACTTGCAAATTTCTGTTGATAATACGCGTGGAAAATGGTTTGAAATATTGGTTTCCAAAACGATGGACTTGTGACAAAATAATTTCCAATTTTCAGTTATAACCGAAAATTGGAAATTGTGGATAATTAATTATCCACGTCCGTGCCGGAAGTGTTTGAAGGTATTTTTCAGGTCCATATAAGCCAAAAATTAACAGAAGCTGAAAGTAGTTAAAGTTCACAAAGAATGAAAGTAACCAATTCCTCTGTTTCTAAAATTCAGCAAAGCTTCAAATACGAAGTCAAAATAAAAATCGGAGTTGTACATCGCAAGATATTGAATATTTTTGTTTTATTTCACTTGGCCATCCAAGATATAGCAGAGAAGAAGCTGCTCCTGCAGCTTTGTTGTATATGTACAGCTAAGCGCTTTTCTTCCTTCTTAGTAATTAATGGCACATGTTGCGATGGAGGCATTTGCAACACCGCGAGAAATATATGAACTTTCTGTCAAATTCCTCTAATTTGGGGGTGATTTTTCACTCGAGGGGATCTTAATAGAATGAACTAGTCAAGCTAAACGTCGTTACCTATGATCATTTAGGTCTCAAATTGAGAGCTTCATATTTTTAAGAATAGTACTACTGAAGGGTCTCCTCCCACACTATTTTTTATCACATTTGATAGAAAAATCAGAAAGCAGAGCTCAAATCAATTTAAAAATCATGGTTCCGTTGAGCCATGTTACTTCATGAAACACGAGAAATGAGCCTGAAAATTGGCGTAAATGTGAGGTCTAGTGGTGAATTCAACCAATTAGTTCGATTAGATCTCGTACTCTACATAGAGATTCTAGTCATTGAATCTGATGCTCTTCCTGTTGTCATTCCTGAATTGAATATAACGATTAGTTTAAATTCATTTTTAAAATGCATCAAAATTGTACACATTACATGTTCTAGAGAGGATGACTAGTAATAATAGGGATCGCTAATAAGAGAATCTATCTCAATAACCGCTTTTGCTTCAGGTAGGAACACACATACTTAGTACGCCACGCTGTTTTCGGGTGAAGAGTAAAAATAGTCTAGCTTAATTACAGCTAGTACACAATAGGATAGAATAGAATAGAATAGAAAATGACAACAGAAACAAGCCGAGTAGTCCATTCTTGGGTTTCTACCGTTAGTCCTATGACGTCAAACAGCAAGATTAATATCTCATGACTACATCAACACTCCATCTACGCATTGTCTGTTATACAGACTGCAACCGAGGTCATAATATTGATTCAAACATTTTGCCCTAACTCATGTCTCAGAACACATGTTACTGTCATAGATTCATCCTCGATTCTTGTTAATTTGATTGTCGTCTCACTTTGGGAGTTGAAAACTGAGGTACAGAATCGTAACCAGGGTAACAAAACCCAATTTATTTTTGTCGCCGTATGAAATAGCGTGATGAATTGTTTGCAGTTTTTTTTGTTAAGGAGATGCGGTGCTTTTATCTCAATGTATCGTAATGTATCTTATCTTAATGTATCTTAATGTATATAGAAGGTGCATAGCGGCAGCTATTATTAAAATGAAACGTATCAGCTTAGTAACTTTCGCAATTATTTCAATGCATTAATATGTTCCTAGCGAATGTTAGATCTAGACAGTAAGTACCTACTTTTGATGAAACAAATCAGGTTTATTCTTCTGTCGTAGACACATCCAGGATAAAGGTAAGATGGGGATGTGTACAAGAGAGTGTATATATATTACTTAGAACAATTTAGTTCTGCATATATGTAGCAGTTCTTCCTAACAGCTGTGGTTAATTTTTACGCCGCAAAGAAAAGTGTTGTTGCTTTTCGATTATACACCAGAGGGAGCGCACAAGTTTTAAATCATTGAAAAATATTTCTCTATAATAATTAAGAAAATTACGTGTTGATTCGTCTTTAATTGTGAATTCAGTTTCTTTCAAATTTTATTGGCTTCAATTGACTGCAGCTTATCGCACAATTTGGCAGGAGAAATTTTGTTTTCATTGTTGTTTTAGCACAACCGTTTATTGGCCTCAGGCGGTAAGGGAATTCAATTTTCAGTCTACTATTGTTGATTTCGATGCATACTTCATTTCGTAGTTACTTCTTATACAACACAATTTTTTGTTTCATTTCAAGTGCTGTTGGTAAACTACTAAATGAGGATAGACCTCGATATTCTCTTGTGCAATACTTGTTTTACGTAAAGTTAGATCTGTTTTCAAAATTTCTAGCTTCAGGTATTCGAAATAATGATGTGCTCTTGAGTCGGTAGCGCGATTTATTTTCGATTTGATCCATGTTCAAAATTTGCAATTCTATTCAAAATGTACGATGAATTCTTACGTACGAAATACGGTGCATAACCTTGTTTCAGGAGCTGATGTTTCAACCACATGAAGCTAATTATTTTCAATGCATATCAAGTGCGACAAGCACGACATGTATCAAAGACCACCTGCACACACACCTGACTTAAGGTGAAGGTCGTCTCAATGAACGTGGACCCTATGGAGGCATCTTGACCATCTTTTCTCGCGGAAAAACACACGCTCTCTGCGCAATCCAAACTCTCGTTCCCAATGACCCCGGACCTGTTCCGTGGGGTATTTGTCTTCAAGAATTTTCGCTGTCCAAAGCCGACGCAACCTTTGACCAAATTAGAGGGAGGAGAGGGCAAAATGAATTCTTCCTTCAAGCTGCTCGCTGCCTTATTCTTAAACTAAACTGACAGTGAAGACAAAAATCGTCGCATATTTACATATTTCAAGATCAGTATACGGTACACGTAAAAGAAAAGTTGTATCATGGTACCTGCAAAGGAGATTAGAATTTCTGCGAGCGACAAACATTGCACCAAAATTCGATCTCACTACCCTTGCAGATGTCGATAAAAGATAACAAACCTAAGTTATTGTCGGTCTGTGTTTGTCAGTAAAACTAGTCTTTATACATGAAGGAAGAGTAAGTAGCTGTTCAGGTGGATCTTAATCAAACATATTTGCATTAAATGTGCCAAATGTATTCATATCCATATTCATTGCACTGTTAGCAAATCAGTAAAGGCTTGCAAATGTTCCATGGCCTCATTTTATGAAAGGATTAACAAGTTCATATATCTAGATAATCTGAGGTCTCTAAATATCGTGTTCATATTTTTTTTTGCAGTATGAGTAGGTGTGTGAAGGATAGTCAAAATAAGTTTAATTCAACATAGTCAACAACATTATCATGAGATTCATTTCCAGTTATACAGTGCTTTCAATTTATATGCAGTCCTTTTCTTAGCATGCACAAAATTCGTACATATGAGTACTAAAGTCGTACATAAAGTCGTGCATAGGTCGTATATAAAGTCGTACAGGAAGTCCTACATAAAGTTGTACATAAAGTCGTGCACAAAGTCATACACAGAGTCGTATATACGAGTGCATTGAAACTCGTCAGAGGCTCCGATCGTTCTATGGAACAAAAGTTTTGGCTTCCCTCGTTACGAATTATTGATTCGTTACGTTTTCTCATAGGGAAGCTTGTTCTCATGAAGCATATTAGTTCTTTAATATGCATGGTTCGAGCTCTCAGAAAATACTATTCACGTTCCTAATTTTTGTTATTAACACTCACCAATCTTATTTTAACCGATGATGAAATGTAATTAAAGCGTCCATATACCAGCTCAAAATATTCTTCTTCTTCTCCTTTGAAATCCTGATTAGTTTGAGCTCCTTCTATATACGGGGTATGTTAAAAAATTTCTCAATTCAATTGTCAAGCTCAACTGAACTAAATTTGAAATGAAAATAGCCTTAAAAAGTAATAAATTTCACAATCATTGACTCAAACTGTGTTTAGAACTTCGGTGAAGGCCATACTTCAGGGACACACGTTTCCTTTAAATGATATGAGCCTACGCGTGTCCCCAACCATCTCTGCCAGCCCTGGACGCGGCGGTTCCTGGAACGTTGTTCGCGATGGTGCCGCTGTGGGGGGGCACATGTTTGTGGCAGGTGTCCTCAGCGGGGCAGGTCTATAGGCATCAATTTCTCCTGATAATCATGGATATTGTTACAGCAGGTGCTACAGATTCTTGGGTTATCATTAGGAATGAACGTGCGTTATATGATACCGGGTATTATAGTTCGGGATTGATTTCTGGGTATGATGATTTTTGTTTCTCGTTGTTTTAAGTTTTCATGATGCACGAGATTTGGTTTCAGTCTTCCTCTTTGATTTGTTTTTTAAACGAAGTCCTTGCGACATGTGTGAGTGAGGACAACCTTCAATAACGCGTAGGCGAGATACGCTCAGAAGTTCGTAATTAGAAGTCATATAAACTCGACGAGGTAAGTTTAATTTAGCGGTCAGGAACTCTCCAGTAATATATTAACGCATGGAAATCATTTGCAATGGAATTTCAATTTGCTGGACTGAATCATGGTTTTAACATCGCATGATAGCAGTAAGGTTGAAGCTTAAGGTACAATTGCTTAAAGTAAATGAATACAAGTATCAATGGTTGGAAAGGTTTCGTTTATCAGAATTGGCCAGTTGGGACAAAATTTGCATCATTTTTATGGAAAAATCTATTTTACCATGAATTCTTAAATGGATGATAGCGTTGCGTAACAAATTTTGATTGAAGAAAGTCTTTACATTTCTGGGGCAATGTCGTCAATTTTAGAGCCTAAAACTTGTTTCTGCAATGAATCTTTGAATCTCTTTCCGTGCAACATACTTTTGCAACTCAATTTTATAAGACCTTATCAATGTCAAATTATGGTCGTCGAAATATGGATCATTTGTGTGATGTTTTTTCCACATGCTCATCATTTAGTCTACATGTAGCCTTGGAATGGAAGGTTCAAAGTTCATATGATATTACCGTACAAAGGGAATACACTTCTCGAATCATTCATATGGCATCCATCCGAGCATCGCGAGCCGAACTGAGCTTCAACTCATCGATGGAACTTCTTTTTATTAGCATCATAATTTTCTTGGACGACAAAAGTTTATTCTTGAACTTGAGAATCGTATTAAAGCCCCGAGATTGAAGTCGGAAGATGCAGTGGGAATTTATGTGGTACTCAGGCGTAAGAACGCAATGTTCATCCGAATATATTATACTTTATATATTTTACATGAGCATGCTGCATTTTCCGGGTAAATTTTGACGAAATGATGAGCGCACAAAGATTGTGTTTCTGTGTCTAACGCGCAGTTCCCAGTTTAACTTTGACGCCGCTCTATCGATAAATTCATGAAATAATCGATAGAGGGACGAGAGTGCGCACGGTTATGGATAATTATAGAATTGCTTCGGCGAAAAAGTCAGCCTGAGTTATAGAAAGTCATGAGCTCTGATGTTCATCTTTCATCATACAAAGACTTCATGTGAGTGCGTGACGAATCATCGTTTGATAGGCTCAGCCCAGGGAAATTAGAAACATAAATTTATTCGTAATGTATTATACGATGTAGTGATCAATGATATGCCTACTTTTTAGAGGGATTTTATTTTCGTGTATATTGAGGACTGATTTCGTGTCTCGTTTAACATTGTGTGCGACAGTTCAAAGATTGATGTGGTATCCCGTGCAACATTACAAGCGATAATTTTAGGATTGATGTGGTGTCTCCGGTAAAATTATATGCAAAAATTTACATCAAACAGAAGGCTTTTGAATTGCGATTTTCATTTTTTGCAATCACTTTTCTCATACCGAGGCGGGGAAAAACTCCTTAGAGTGTCGATTAAGGGTATTATATGAATTAACCTTGATGGTACTTCAATAACGGTTGCCAGTTTCCATCATACCTTGCCCATTAACGGCGGAAAAAATGGTATTGGATAACTAGAATCACTTAAGACTAGATTTGAGCTGCTAGTGTCAAATCGAGGGTCATTAAATTAAATCATACTGAGTTTCTGCCTGTCATCAAGTTAGCTGACTGCAGCGTTAAGAACTCACGCATAGAGATGACTTCTCCGCTGAAAATAGATTTAAAAATAAACATTAAATAAAGGCAAAAATCGTTTGAAGCAAAAATAAAACTAAACTTAGGGAAAAACTGAAAAACTAAACTAAACGAAGTAAAACAACTATAGAAACTAAACTACAACTCAGCTAAATCCAAAACCTAACTAAAATGTGAACTAAACCAAACTACACTAACAACTAAACTAAGAAACTAAACTGAGAAACTAAACTAAGAAACTAAACTAAGAAACTAAACTAAGAAACTAAACTAAGAAACTAAACTAAAGCTAAAATTGAACTGACTCTAAACTAACCTTGACTACACTAACAAAAATTAACTAAATGAAGTGGATTTTCCGCCTTCCTCTAGGTTTGTAGACTCTGGCTATGGGAACTTACCCTCGGATAATTTCTTTGCGATAAATGCTTTGTAAACGACGCTTGCAACAGCGTTGGCATCTCCAAAAACAAGTAATTGATACTTGAATGCAAGTAGGATGACATAGGTGAAGTTTCTTGGATAAAATAGTGATTGTGTAAGCCATAGAATAATACTTGTACACTAAGACTGCAATGCTTTGGTACGAGATATATGCGTAATTCTACAAGAGAAATTACTTGAACTTAGCAATCATGGGAAATAATCCGGCAGCAGCGGAAATATTCACACTTAGAAGGTAGCGTATCAACGGCATACATAAGCATGGGAAGAATATCGGTTGCATGGGATAGTACCAAGAAGTTGACTCGAATTTTCAATGATGGAAATTTTTTAACTTTGAGATATTTACTTAATCCGTTCCATATTTTTGCGAACGTTAAATTTAGGACGGGAATAGAAATATTTTGTGATTGAGGTAAAAAATACACTCAAGAGATTGCATTGAAGGAAAAGGATGTTATCTGAGCCTTCATAGATGGTAAAAATTCGTCCAATAAATATGCATAGGACTTATGTCATCGTAACTGTTGGCGAAGGAACAAAAAGTAAATGAATTTATGGTCAAAAGTACCAGTTATACGCCACTATGAGAAGCTTTCCAATTGTTTTTGCATAGAACAAGAGAGAGCCAAGTGAGACCAACCACTGATTTGCCATTCGCGGCTCCAACATCTCGCATTTAGAAAATATTTGCACCGTCTGCTTCCGATCACCTGATTCCTTGAAGACTTCAAATGATGATTGGTTTACAGCTGTTCGGTCGTCAAGGGACAGCGCTCCTGAAATAGACCTCGAAGACAGAGTAATGAGCGCCCGAATTGCTGACCTAGAGATGATAATCACAAGCGTTGCTGGCGGCTTCTAGATTTACGAGAGCATAAAGGACTGTTGTTTTGATAAAAGTTTTGTAGGGCTATGACAGCAACGCATGAAAAATGTTGTAAACTTCAGTTGTTCTCCCGTTAGTTTTAATAAACTTCCAATCACATGTAAATCTAAGTGTTGNTCGTATTGCCTGGGGAGGATCCCTCGTATTGCCTGGGGAGGATTCCTTGTATTGCCTGGGGAGGATCCCTCGTATTGCCTGGGGAGGATCCCTAGTATCATGCATGAACAATAAGGGTATAAACGAAGCTAATTCTGATAAAGAAGGTTGCTGGTGGGGGGCTTCATTAAAAAAAATTCCGATAAAAAGAAAACAGAGAATACGCCTCTGAGCAGGAGGTGATCTTCAATACTCGTCATTCGTTGTATTATAAATTGTATTGTCCAGTCTGTTACGAGACGAAGTGACAGTTTTTTCATTAAGATTTTATTTTTGTGGAAAAGATCTTGGAAAAGATTTCAATAAAATATATTATGTTTAAAACATTTTTCAAGGGAACATCCAGAATAAAAGTAATGCATATCGAATAAGGTGAGAGTACGTGAGGTGGATTTTACTGAGATTACACTCTAAGAAAACGACCCCAAAGAAAACGCATTTTTCTAAACATAAAAAAAATAAAATGATTCTCCCGAGATGCCAATGATAGAAAAAATAGCTTAGATAGACAAAAAGAGCGCTTAGTTACTGTGTCGCGACCATGAAGTCCTACAATCTTCAGTTTGCAAATGAACTTAATAAAAGATTCTATTTGTTCTTTTATACATAGTCCTACACGCACCGACGTAAGCTCATATCGCTACAGGACAAAGGGCCACCACAAATGTCAAAAGTTTCAAAGTCCAATTTTAGTGCGTGTTATTTCAGTGCGAAGTGCTGAAGTGCGATTTTAGTGCGTGTTATTTTAGTACAAAGTGCAATTTCAGGGCGAAGTGCAAAAGTGCGAGTTCAGTGCGAAATGCGATTTCAGCTCCCCAATTCCAGTTGAATTTTATCTCCTTTGACAGCGCTTGGCAGGTAGTCCAAATCTAATTTTTATAGAATTGGAGTCACATGACACAAGCTACGCAGTCAATCATTTAATATTGTATTAATCAATTTTTTTTTTTAAGTTGAGTTAAGCTAAATTTTATTTCACAAGGATGTGCTTAATTCCTATTTGAATCAGATGCTTGGCAAGAGACGTTTCAAGTGAATAGAGCACTCATTTGACGTGCACTTCGGCCATGATAAAAACTGATATTTTCCTGCCTCATTTCTGCAGTAGACAGCGCAAAGAACCCTGCTCACAGCCCTGAATTTCTAGAGCTGAGAATGAAACTAGAAATCGCCTTCATTTAAGTCCCAGCGTTGCTTAGCATTGTTAAGTCCAATCTTGGCATTTTTAAGTCCAATTTTGGTATTGTTAAGTCCAATCTTGGTATTGTTAAGTCTAATCTTGGTATTGTTAGGTCCAATCTTGGCATTTTTAAGTTCAATCTTGGTATTGTTAAGTCCAATCTTGGTATTGTTAAGTCTAATCTTGGTATTTTTCAAGTCCAATCTTTGTGTTGATAAATCCAATCTTGGTAATGTTAAATCCAATCTTGGCATTTTTAAGTCCAATCTTGGTATCGTTAAGTCATCAGGCGTAAACATCAATTGTGGCTGCACGGCTTCTGTATGCCTGTGATTTCATCCGCAGTAAAACATCAATCACTCGTAGCAGAGTTCTTCAACGTACATTTCTGGTGTCCAATGATATTTTTGTTTGATCGAAGGGGCAAGTGTCCGTCTCCCCCGTCTAGAAATAAGATAATGCGAGGCGGGTAAAAAGTAGTAGCAGTTGTAGTAGCAATAGTAATATAAGTAGTAGTTGTAGTAGCAGTAGTAATAACAGTAGTAGTTGTAGTAGCAATAGTAATAAAAGTAGTAGTTGTGGTAGCAATAGTAATAAAAGTAGTAGTTGTAGTA
>VOMN01058210.1:0-97479 GCA_014899125.1 Orchestia grillus | reverse complement strand
TTATTACGGGCCGGATGTTCTTTTGGCGAGTACGAACTCTTCTCTAAAAAACGTGGTTTACTATTCATTTACCAACAGGACTAGTTTTTTGTGATCAACGGATGGAAAAATGTATGTAAAAATGATCTGGAGTTTGACCGTCTGGGCAAAACACGTAAAGTTTTATTAATCATCCTGGTGTACGTAACTTCAAATCAAAGCTGAATGCTTAGATATCATACACCTGTATTTAAATTTTCACAATAAGCCCTTTATTTTCATTAGACCACTATTTATGAAGTGTAAACAAAACAGTGATTATGTGGGACCGTTTTTTAGCTGTAAAACTTTTCAGCGGCGACAGCTCCAGCTAACCAGCATCATTTCAGACCAGAGCCCCCTTCAGGGTCCTAGTCTTAGCGGGAGCGCCTCGCGACGTCCACCAGTTCTTGCGGTGCGCTAATTACTTCAAATGAACGGAGATGGCCAGTACTGAATGGTTCAACAGTTCAACAGTCGCTACTTTACGGAGTCTGCTTGAAGTTGAAGCAAGTTAGGCAATCATCCGTCCCTCAATCGATTACTGTTATTACCTGGGCCAAATTAGCATTTCCGGAGGTTATTTAATTCAGTCTGACTGTAGCAATATACATTCATATAATGAGACTAAATTGGGAGCCTTAATGCAATTTTTTTGCATTAGCTGCTTAAGTTCATATTTACGTGACTGAAATATTCCCTTCAACGCCAATGGGCTGGACAGAGGGCTTAAGAACAAGCTTCTTACCTCATCTTCAAAATTTAAACTCACGAGCATAGTTATTATCATTAAAAGTTCTTTTTTCGTGAAATTTTTACGAGCCTTGTCAAGAAGGAAATTCAAGAATAATAAATGAAACACTCTGGTGATACGAATCTACACCATTTTTGTAGCAAAACGTCCATTTTTTCGAAGAATTGCGAGTAACTAACGTAAAAATAAATCATAGTAGCTGTGATCCTTCGGAGGCATAACACATTTCCAGCGACGTAGTCATTTTTCTAGGGGTAAAATGACCCACCACAGGAAACGTGTTAAGACTAAATGAGTATGAGAATAAGTTCCTAGGCACACCATCGACCGCGATGTTCTTCACTGCCAGAAGAAAGCGGGGCATGTCGGAGGAGAACACGCGAGCCGTGCCGCGAACGAGGCTGCGCTGTAACAGCGATGCTCCTACAAATCTTGGCTTGAGACCCTACAGTCAAATAAGGAGGTGGTGCACGCATCGAGTAAGGTCGCATCTTTACGTTAATTTTCCGGTGCTCTCAATATTGTAATGTATTAATTTTTTGGTGCTGAAAGTCTTTCCAAAGTGTTGGCTTTTAGAGAGAAATTTTGACTTCTCACTCGTAGGATGTATTCTAACGGCATAAAAACATCGAAGTGAATGGAAAAAATTCAAAGAAGAGACTATATGTGTTAGAGGAGATATGTACTCTATATCTGCTGCCCTAACCTTTGAAGGAATACCTCGTATTTACAGCTCCAACCATTTGAGGGAATGCCTCACATTTGATGCTCCAACCATTTGAAGGAATACTTAATATCTCGAGAGCAGCACGGAGATCATTGATAGATGGACCTGACTGGAGCACTGGAGAGGGCCCTGCTTTATTGATTGCGTCTCAGCCATTCCTTGCAAAAACCTGCGCCCGACATCGATTAATAACCAGATTAAAGTCCTTTCTCTGGCCTTTATTAAAGCCTTCGAGTAAATGCAAAAGATTCTTCAAAGCCGGGAGTAATTATAACATACGAGTTTTCATACGTTTTTAAAATTGTTCAGTCAAAAATCGTGTTGATTTCGACGTGATTTTTTAAACAGTACTGAAAGTGTTCATCCTATGTTTTAAATTTTACAGTAATGAATTGTGTGATTCAGTTGCGTGTCGACGTCGAGCTCAGTGTCATAGAACTGTTCATGTCTTCAAGCGCGTTTTCTTGCATGCGTAACTACCCTTATTTTTAAGGTTAAATTTCAACATATTTTTAGTACCTATCACTGCTGAGCGAACTTTAACAGACTTTGATCATCATACTGATTCCTGAAATTATCTGATCAACGAGCTATAGCGGTCAATTTTTTTAATGAAAATTGTAATTTGTTTTGTACGGATCTTTTGCAATTTTTGTTCCATTTTATTGTATTGTAGTTTTGATAATTTCTTATCTTAGTATCAAATTTTTCGAACAATGCTAGAGTAAACCTTTCTATGAATAAAATGTTTTACTACAGAGAAGATGCTCGACTTGTTTTTAATTAATACATCTTTTTGAACATAAGCAAACATGGCTGCATTAAAACTGCGGTGAAAAGTTGCTAATTTAAAAAGAATCGCATCTGTGTTTTCGCCGAATGACTTCAATTTAGCGGCTAGCGTGTAAATTGGATGCGATGCGCAAGAGTCATCGAGTACACACGCCTTCCAACTTCCAGCTGGACGTGGATCGACAAGCCCTCTGAAATATTTCGACAGTTATCGAAATATCCAACAGCAAGCGTCCATTTTGCCGTCACTTTGATGCTATGAGACGTACGTGTTGTCTGTAACTGCAGCACACCAGCACGGCCCAGAGCGCATCAAAGAAAATCAATGACGTGTGAGTACCCCGGCGTATTAAGTTTCTTAAAATCCTTCTTGCGATGTTTTTTTTTGGCCCGCCGTCCGGACTCCAGACATCGTCAAAACCAGAACATCATGCGAGGACCGCGATCTATTCATCGAAGAGTTCGGACATACGATACGATTCAGTAAATCATTAATTAAACTCTCAGGTATCAGTGACAAAGTGATTTAGTTAATGATAAAATTATTATCTTGAAGAAAATGACTTCAAAAGAAAAATGGAGGGGCGAAAGTACGTATGTCTCCTGTTTACGCAAATGAAATTTTAATTTGGGATCTTGAAAAATCGCTTCAAAGAAACTGACTCGCATTTCATCTTTGTTGGGCCTTCTTTGATCTTATTGTGTGGATTACATTGCAAATTTGGGTGAGATAATAAGAATTGTGAGGTTGATCTTCACGTCTTCATCGTTTGATGTACATTTCCTCTTCTTCGTTAGTAAACGTAAGTTACTCTCAACGCATCCCATTTATTTTACCTATCTCTATAACTCAACTATCTATAATAAAAATCGAACACTTATTATCTTTTCATCTACACAAATGACATGGACTTTTTCTCAAATAATTTTTATGAGATTCTTCAGCAACCTATTCTGAAGGAAATGCCCTCACCAGCTTCTGCTCCTTCCTAATTTACCGTATCAGCTACAAACACTTTACGTGACCCGTAGGATTTCAATATTGCGTTCCTTTAATATTTTGGATTCTGCAGTACACTCCTGTTGGAAACATAAGACGCAATTTCAGCCGTTCTATCGAAGGTCCATCTTTGACCCAAAGTCATCATTCTTGCTCAGGTTACGGCGGCAGGCCTTCTTTCTTGCTGGGCCTGAAGGAACGAGGAGCTGTGCGGGGGAAGATGAGCTGTACAACACGCGAGAACCAAGCGTTCGTTGTACGTTTACCGTCTAATAATTCGTATATTTTCAAAAGAGGAGATGTTTTTCAAGCGTGGGTGATGTGGAGATTTTAATTTGAGCTCATTCTCTTGGAGGAAAAGGGCAAGGTTCTACTTTGATCAAATACAACGTCATACTCACTCATGAACGATCTACAACGAACTTCAACAAATTTTTAAACTCAAAATTGCTCTTGCTTGAAAGCATATCGATTCCTCTTTCAAGAAGAAAATTTTGTTAAGATGCTCCGAAAAAGGATAATTTCTTCTTTTTTATCCAACGAGTGCTCGCGAGCTGAATGGGGTGATGTATGTGATTGCGTTTACTTTTCAGCAGAGTACGTGTCTGAATTTGTCAAACTGCGCTTTTGAGTACTAGGGCAGAAAACCGTGCAGAGGTCTGCAATATTATGTTTACCTTTATTCGAGCTTAATCATTTTGGACCACCTTTGATCATCCAGCAGAGGATTCGACATTATTTCTAGAAGAGAATGTCTTTTCATGCAATGGAAAAGGCATTCCGTAGCGTGAGCGAGGTTGCAAGGTTGAGAGTAGTTAGAGTGTCCTGGATATAATTTGTTTATCTCCGTGCCTGTTTAATAAACTTTGCTGTCCAAAAAAATTGTCTTTGTCGATCTTAAAGTGTTCATCGACCAATAAAATAGCAGAAAATCAAGAACTATATTGAGATATACTAGAGAGGCCAACGGATTGTCTGACACACCGGGTGTAAACGGTAAATTGGAACCAATAGAACTATAAATTAAAACTTTGTCAGTAGGGGAATAAAACATCACACAAAAACTGTTGCGAGGGAGTTTCATGTACTGTAATCATTAATAATTCACTCTTTATGCTAGCGATCAGCCTCAATGATCTGCTGGATACGCTTTCGGAAGGAGCGAGAGGCGTTCACTGAATAGTCCAGCTTAAGTGATCGAAATCCTCGGCCAACTTCAGGGATTAAATAGTGTTGTGTAGTCGATCATTTGGCACTTTCTCAGGCTCACCCCACACCCAATAATCACAAAATTCCGCATCTGCTGAGCCGACCTGCTGAACATCATTCGGTACACACAGTGGCAATTTATGGTTGAGGAAGTTCCAATTTGGGCCCCGCAAGCGGGGGCAGGGTCCTGAACGAACATGACTTAATTTGAATCGTAGCTCTTCTTCATACAGGGTAACATGACTCACTGAATCTCTGTAAGCTCAGCATTGTTGATGCTGAGTCTAGCTTCGATATAATGTTTGTCATGATCTTACAATCGCTTGGAACACCTGTAAAGAACCAGAAGTTGGAATTTTAAGCTCACTTACAAAAGGAACAAACTTCTGATGGATCTGAAGAAATTCGCTTCGAGTTTTTGCTATTTTTGACCTCATCAACAACGATTTTTCTCCCATACACAAAGAAGCGAACAACTCTACACGTTTCCGTAAAGAGTTCAATAACGGTGGACTTCTTTCCTTCGTAAAGGCTTTCGAACCTGTAGCTAGGATATTGGGACGTCTCCTGAAATAGGACTTTTTTTTAAAGCCAAGACTGCCCGATACTTTAATAGTAGATACTGCCCTGAAAATGAGAAACTTTGCTTTTAAAATGAACCCAATCTACCATTTACCCCCTGTAGTGGTCAAACTATTTCACTTAAGAGTGCATTGTGAGGGGAGCTTCGAGCACAAGGTGCGTGACTCAGCTAGCGTGTTGGTCGGTCTTTAGTTCGGTGGTTAAATTTCACAACATGCTTCTCGGGCTGGTCAACGGAACTGGTCTATAGCACTTGTCTACCGGACTTATCTACCAGACAGGTCAACCAGACTTGTCTACCAGACTCGTATATTTGAGCACCACTAGACTGGTCGACTTCACGTTTTATGAAGCTCGTCTTCCTGTCTAATTACACACATGTGCAAAGGAGCATAAAAATCATAAAGAATTAGCATTCGTCGTGTTACTCGTGGGAGAGACACGCCAACAGCAGAGCAAGTGAGAGCTAATCAGAGCCGGCATTGGCTGGGTAATTCGAGTATCTCTCTTTTGCAGCGGCGACGAACGTTTACAGCCAAGTCGTTACGGCAATTTCACGAGGCACTCAAAAGCCTTCAAAAGCAAGCGAAGGGTAGCTGTTTTTCTGTTTCTATCGCAGGCAAAAGCTTGCTCAGAACTAAAACCAAATTAGACGGAAGTATATATGATAGGTTTTAAGTTTTTCCACTGATCTTCTTGTACCGTTACTTACAGAAATGACTGAGAATAACGATGACGAAATTGACCTTGTCTTTCAGTGGCCGAGTTCCTGTATACTTCGTTAATGATGAATCATCCGTTGTTGGATGAGATACGCTTGTAAGAAATCATAAACTTCTTCTACTATGTATAGGCATAGAAATATGCGTTTACAAAAATGTGCGTGATCAGGCCACTTTGGGTTAATTGTAGAAATTTTTGTCAACAAAATAAGTAAAACAATTTTGAATAGTGGGAGTACTGCCTGTGTATAGTAGGTTTTAAAATGAAAGCAAGACAATGTTTGAGACGCAATATTTGTTGTGCTGGCTAAGCTACTCTATTCAGCTTGCGTGCAAATCAATTCTCGAGTTTATCTAAACTCAGAGTCAGCTCAGTGCACCAGTACTGGAATATGGAAACAGTGCACCTCTGTGGGTCGTGCTGTAAGCATGGAAGTAATGTGACCATGTTTGTTAGTATCGGCGTGGCAACATGGCTAGCCACACACTATTATGCCAACATCACGTCGTGTGTCACACTGTCAACACGGCAATATGACAACGTTGTGGCCCGTAATATGGCAGCCGCCATAAACTCCAATTGTCGCTTTATTGCGCGATCGTGACTGGAGACACGTCGCACCGAAGAGGTGCCCTGCATTTCTAACGTCGCCGAGGGGTGCGGTTACCGTCTTCCAAAGCATGGGCCTTAAAACGATCTTCAGCGCCTAAGGCTCTGAGACTCGCTGAAGAGTTCCTTCGGGTGAAGTTAACCACTCAATACCAAAAAGGTTATCTATTCTGTTTTCCGCGTTTGTTGTCGCTTTTAATTGTCGTCTAAAAATTTATTAAAGCCTGACTAGCAAACGACTTTCATTCTAGTTCGTGTGATATTTTTTTCATCTTGGGGCCTTCAGTACTCGGAGTCTATGACAATTTTTTCAGTAAGTCTTCACTCAGCCGTTGTCACGTTTGCATTCTACTAATCTTTTTAAACGAATATGAATTATGAATGCAGGAATACAAGGAAATAATGATCTCGTATTAGGCTAGCTAACGCATTCATCTCATCCATGGAGGAATCAGCCCAAAAGACACGGCGCAAGAGCTGTAGCCACAAAATAAATTAGCTTCAACACATGTAGCATTCCTGTTTTAGTTTTCAAGGGGAAATCAGGTTCACTATCTCCACTTGAGGGGATGAAATTTTAACTTAAAAATCTGATGAATTTTAATCCTTAATTTTTTGTTTAAGTTCACTCAGCTCCATGCAGTGAACTCCATAGATTCACATGGGCTCCATGTTGCCACGTATTCAGTGGAGGGTGTGTGAACTCTACTCATATTATTCGCCTGATCTTCGCATTATAATTTCCAAGCATTGGGTACAAAGCTTAAGCGATCAGAATTTTTTTGCAGAATTTTGATACGTAATCATAGTGAGAGATAGGCATTTATAAACTTCACAAAGATCTGGAGCGAATTGCAAAGTAATGATACAGGAGCCAAAATTGTGACAGTCACTGAGTTAGAAATAAATAGCATTCCTCCGCTGATCCGCACTTGGCAGACGAGAAGAGTCAATATTAAACTGGTGTCAGATCAGACGTTAGGCTGAAGTGAACGTATTCATAAAAATAAGATTTTGCTTGCCCTTACTAGCGCAAAGTTCTTGTTCTAACTCTCCAGTCATGACGAGAATCCTCTTCGAAAAGAATAGCGCGAATATTGATAGAGGGAGAGAAGCTTCTAAGTCGTTTCGTCTCTACATATATTTGCATAGCAAACCTCACGAGTATTCTGAATGTTATACACACATATATATATATCTCTTTTTTAGAAAACTCAATAAGAGAAGGAAGTAGTGTTGGATACTTTTTGAATTAAATCAGCTTATAGTTGCTTTCGAATAACATAGTTGACTCATCATTCATGACTTCCTCCACAACCATCACGGCAAGCAGACTCAGTGTCTCACAGCTCCGAGCCATTTTATTCGATTCCAGTGTTAAAATTTCTATTTAAGTTATGTAACTCCTCGTTTTAGTCGGTAAACTATGCCAATAAATTGCTCTATTTTATTAAAACAGGGATACACAAAAACTTGAAGAAGATGGGACCTTCATTTACACCTACAAGGATGCATTGCATTCACTCGTACGACAAGAGCCGAGAAGGATGTAATGAATGTGTACGGAGGAGTGGACAACTCACCAAATGTTAGCGACGTGTGTTGAAGAATGCGGTAATCTTTCTTTGCCATTTCCATGTGTTAGAAGGTTCAGGTTATACACACTCAAAAGCCCTTAATCAAAGGGGCAGGAAGTATTGTGAAGGTCTTCGTAGACTCGACAGTCCCCATGCAGTTCGGTAACTCACGTTTATATTTAGGGTCTGGGGGAGCACGGTGCGATTCAAGGCACGTTCCGTGCAAGCAATGTTTGAAAGTCTAATAACACAAACTGAGGGCCTTTCAAATAGAGTACACTTCTTCGGGTGCTCGCGGTCGGCGCAAATGCTTGAATGGGCGTGAAGAAGAATGTGTACTCGTAGATGATACCCAGCAAACATTTCAGTACCAGTTTGTATAAATCTTGAGTAGGTTGAAGAAATAGCTCTTCGGACTTGTTTCCTATCTTGCGTTACTTTTGTTTCCTATCTCATGAGACAGAGTAAATCGAAGCTCAGGTTATTCCTCCCATGTGTTCGTACGCGTACTGTTGAGTGCTCATCACTCAAAGGATTTCCGTACGAAAAACAAAAGTGGAATCTGTGAAATGTAGGGGCTCTCCAATCAGTATTTTTGCAGTGTTTTTTTTTTATCAAAGTCGAAAGGGAAAATTGCACTTCAATTTAAAACGCAGGACGCTCATTGAGTTGTTTCATACATTACAGAATTCGCAGCACGCTTTCTCAGGGACTTTGAAATCATTCATAAGCAAGTCAACTTATTAAATTTTTATCTGGTAAATATGTTTGCCAAGATCCTTTGATCTTGGATTTAGGTATGAGATCTGCTCTAAAAAGAGTGAATAATTTCATATACAGAACTGAAATTTTCTAATCGACTAATGATTTGCACTTCTTATAACTCTTCTACCAAATAAACTACTTCACTTGCGTCGTTAAATATTGTTCACTATTAGTTAAAGATTTAAAGTGTTCGATTTCCATTTCATGCCCATCAATGTTGCTGTACAACTGAATACGCACAACATTCGTCAGAAGGTAAGCCGTAATTCCATTGTACGTTGGAGAACTTTCTGGGATTGTGATGAAACATGCTTCTTGACATTCACAGAAATAAATTTTCTGGCGCTAATGAGACGCTAAGCCAGCTTGACAAAAGACAAAATAATTACGGCTGAACTATTCTTAAAAATTAAAGCTTTTGGCAAGGGAACGATAAAAATATTTTCGAGAAACCCTATGTATGCAAAACTGGGAACTGATGTCTTGAACACACCTGTTACAAAATAATTGGCCATGAAATACATCAATAAAAATGAACCCTTATATCACGGCTCGCCAATTCGCCCGTGTTATATTCAAATACGAAATTATCTGCAAAGCCTTCCTCTCAAATCGTATTTCAAGAGAACCCACCTCCCATGATGACTTCAATTGCACCTACTCTCAGTTGGCAAGCACGCAGGGCCTGTAATATCTTATTCCAGCCGTGCTGCCAGCCAAACGCAAGATCGTCACCAGTACGCCGGTGCCTCGAGATTCCTTCTGCTCACTTGGGACGCGGTCTGATTTGGCGGCTCATAATTCGCGCGTTAGCGCTGAGCTCGACTCGTGAGCGGCCATAATGGGAGCGTCACAATCCTGCTCAGGCTTCTCACGGTCTCTCCTTGATGAGATTTCGAGGCTGGCTGCACCTGAGATATTTAACAAGCATCTCAGCAATGCCCACCTCGGGCTAGAGGCTATGAACTAAGTTCGTATCAGCTTTTATATATCAGAAGAGATACAGGAGAAATTTTGACTAGCAATTCAGCTCGAAAATTCTCATTAAAAGTTCACTCTAGGGGAGTGGCTTCGCAAGACTTTAATTGCGCGAATGTAGAAAAGTCAGCTAAGGGCCCGCGTAGGTCTGTGAGCGTCACAAGTGAGTGTGGGGACAGGAACACGGTGAGCTAATACAGCGCGTCCTCATTACCGCTCACCTGGTGCCATTGCTGCCCCGTGGTGGCGACGCTAGCTACCCTCTGAGGAATGAGACATGTCACAGAAGCAGCAGTAGGATTAGTTTCGGTGTTAGATTGGTATTCTCTTCCCTCATCCTGCTTCTTCTCCATTTATTTCATGGCAGAAGTCAACGCTCTATTCAATCGATCACCTTAAAGGATGTTTTCGATTTTTGTTTCCTACTGCGTTTTACAATTTTCAGCATCGTTGAAAAAAAATGAGCGTTGTCAGAACGCTCTTCATGAGAGTAGGGTTTTCAAAGTCCATATGTCCTGATGCGTCTCGTTCTTTACGAAATATTGCGAGCCAGTGAAGAATTAACATATATATTTATACAGCATATTGTACTACTGTACTGTATATACAGAGTAGGGTCAAAGTAATTGAAATTTTTCGCAAAGTTAGTAAATGTAAAAATTTAATTAATGCTAGAAAATTAGAGTCGAATTTATTTACAATGAAAGTCTCCTTGACAATCACCAGGCAGCTATCGCTTGTATATTGCATCCTTCAAATAAGTTCCAACATTTTCTCAACAGTGACAGCATCTCACAACTTGTGGCATTTCGTTATTGAGTAAACAACGATTCGGCTGCCCACTTCCTGTTCATGTCGCGTTAGAGGGTTTGTGAAGGGGTCAAAATTATTGAACTCTTTTTCCTCAATTGCTACCGAACTAACGCTTTGACAGCGATTCTCCATACAGAAAAAATTTGATTTTCACAAATATTTCCGCTGTGAATTTAGAATTTGGTGATCGTGCAAATGTTACTTTTAACCTAAACTACCATATTCGAGTAATGAACACAAATTGCACGAAAACTTGAAAAATTATTTTCATACATTCCACTGCTTAGGTTAGGAGTAGTAGTAGTAGTAGTAGTAGTAGTAGTAGTAGTAGTAGCAGTAGTAGTGAGGATAGCAGCACGTTTGTGGCTCAGACTATCTCATACTGGTTGAGAAGAGGCCATCAGGTATGGACAGAACAGGGAATCTATGCAGAAGGTGTATTCCTACACAAAATCCCTGCGCATAGAAATAGCAAGTTGAGAAAGAAAAGATAAAGAATAATGAGTAAAGAAGGCATGAAAATTGAAAGAAGTAATGTGGACACGAAAGATAGAAGTCTCGAAGGCCAAGGTAAAGCAGAGGTAAGCTAACAATGTCCCCCCGAGGATGCTAGTCCCCATAACCTAAGGTATGTAGATAAACCTAACTTATCTTACCCTGTGGCCCATCCAATGCCTCCTGAGAGACATCGCAGTCAAAGCCTTGAAAAGTCTAATGAGGTCAAATCTGGAGAACGAGGCAGCCATGCGACGCCATCAAATCTGCTTAGCGATCGGTTTGAAATCACCTATGCAGCAATCCATCGCTGGACTGGGTAATGGCAAATCTACGGTCGTTCTCCTGCGTGAAGATGACTAACATATGTTGCAGATCGATAGTGGAACTAGGTATTTTGTGAAATGCATTAACATTTCAGACATTACACTAGATTTCTCAAGACTTTCATGACTTATTCACTCTGTCGTTAAGTTTGGCTAGGTTCGGTTAGATTATGTTCGGCAACTAGTATAATATAAAACTCCAAATTCCAGTCGTGACATGAAATGACTGAAATTCAGGTTACTTGTTTAATGCTTAGAATGTCACGGGATTTCACATAATGACTGGTTTCGCTCTCTGCCTGTAACATATATTCGTATATGCTACTTGTTTAGTTTAAGTGATAAGAGCACTCTCGTTAATCAAACATAATTTCAGTACCGTAACATTAATATACCGGTCGGAGGCATATCCTAACGAAAAATGTAAATTACTTTTGGTCACCTAGTATTTCGAATTTTGTTTTTTTTTAATCTTCTTACGTTTTTCAGAAGGAATCAATTACGCAACTTTGTCACCTGGTGGATGTTTTAATTTTTATATTAAAAGCTTTGAACACTAACAGAGCATAAGTGACATTGTGACTCGTTTTCTACTTTTGAAGGGCCAATCTAAACTAGAAAGTTCGTCGAGCTCATCAGCTTAATGTGACGAGCTCCTCATTCGCGTCGCAGCGAGCGGATTGCTTGAGTATTGGCCGAGTAAATGGTGTAGTGAGAGGGCGAATAAACTATCACATGAAATAAGAACATATGAATTTAGAGAAACGTGTAATTTTGACAGGGCATCTGAATAATATGCCAATGAACCTACAATTTCTCTACTCTTTTGTCGCGTTTCAAACACTTATTTCTGTGTAGTAAACCGCATTGCATTACATTGATTCAGGTCTGGAGTGATTGCCAGGCCTAGTTCGCATCTTTGTTCAGTCTCAAATTCCTTCATTACGTGCTGCTCCTACTCCGTTTCAGGTTTACCACTTTCCCTCGTTGGAGGTAATCGGAATATCGAGTCTGAGTGCAGTCATTAGCACGAAAGCTCCACAGGACATCACCCAATATTGTGGTGTTCCGCCACAGTTCTGTTCCTTCCACTCCGGGTCTTCCCCTTTAACAGTGGGCAATTATTCCCGCCGCTATACAGCCCTCGCCCCCAAAGAGAGGAAACTACCATCAACACGACACTCACGACACTCGCGCATCAACACATTCAGTTCTCGTTTCAAACTGTTGCTGGCGTTCCCGAAATTTGCACACTGCATACGCTTAATTTTGGTTTTGTGATAACTAAGCCAGCCATAAACAGTAGACCTAAATCGCGAACCCCGTGTTTTAGATTGCTGAATTGTGGCTGCAAGCACTGTGCACTAATAGCATTATTCTATAGTTGCTGAATTAGGACTACCTATATAGATTACTTCATAATTATTAAATTAAGGTCACACACACTATGCTATAATTACCAGTTAGGGCTATGTGCACCTTGAATTAGATTTACCTGCACCTCGTTATAATTTTTCTGAATTAGGCTTGCGCATGCCATGCGAAGCTCTCCAAACAAAAAATTAGTCATCTTCTACTAAAGACCGCGAAGCTTCCATGACCGCGAATAATGGCGGCAATTCTGTAAGGTATTGAGTCAAATAATGTTTCAGTGCTCATTTGTTCGATTTCAAACCACTCTTGTATCAACTGATCTTGTAGTGAGGCTATAGTACGTGGACGATCTTCTCGAAGTCTAAGTTATCGTTCTATGTAGTCCCTCATATTTTTTATTGGGTTCTTGTCTGGGAACTAAGCTGGCCAATGTAAATGCCTGACATATCCTGAATGACTGTCATGTCGATTAATGTCAGTTCTAACGCGATACGCCCCGCAGTTTCCCTCAGAGATGGACAAAGTAACAAGCCTTTCTTTATTTAGGTGTTGTGTAAATAGCCAAACTTGGTTATCTAGCAGCTTAATGTACCCACGCTGGTTCAGTTTAACAGATCGTTCAAGTGAAAGACACATTTCTGTGTAGTTGAAACGACCCCAGAACATGAAAGACCCTCCTCTTGGCATACCCTTGCAAAACAATGGGTGACTCTTTTTTGTTTGGGGGCTCATAAATGAATAATTATACGCATTTACGCCCCCCTGAAATTGTCGAATTAAGCGTACTTACACCACGTTGTAATTGCTGAGTTAAACTTACGTACACCATACTAAAATTGCAATATCAGGCACATTTACACCATTGTACAATTATCAACCTAGACGTACTTACAGTATGGTATAATTGTTGAATTAGACTTTTTATACCATGAAAAAATTGCCGCATTAGACCCATCGTATACCAAGCCACAACTGTTGCATTGTGATTTCGTGGCTGAAGTGACTGCGTCGTGCCCCACCATCCCTCCCCCCCAGCGCCTAGTGTTACCCCGTCAGGTGGTGTTGTGTCACCTGCCTGTGACTGTGTGTAGGTGCTGCGTACAGTGCATCGTCGCTGCACTATTGGACGCAGTTTGCACTGCTACGTTGCTGCATTATTTGCCTCAGTTTGCACTGCCATATTGCTGCTCTATCTATGGCAGTTTGCACTGTCACGTTGTTGCAACATTTGTTGTAATTTGCATTGCCACGTCGTTGCAAAATTTACCGCAGTTTGCACTGCCACGTCGCTGCACTGACACATCACGAATGCTGCAAAGCGGTGCGTTTAGCCGGTGGGAATCTACCCAATTTTAAGGTGTTTGTGCATTTTTCAGGCTTTCTACTAGTAAAGAATATTATCATAAAATCTTTGACTAGCATGACATTCGATGGGACCTCTCATGACCATGAACAGAGGAACGTTGAAATCCCTCCATTTATATCGGGACCTTTCAACACACAAAAATCTTACGAATGTTCAGCACCAAAAAAGATGCGCGAGGTCCTTCACGCCTGCCCTAATTAATTTAGGAGGGGAAGAGGTACGACTTGCTTAATTTGCTCACGCTCAACAGTTTGCAAGGACGGGGACTGCTCTCAAGTTTTTACGACTTAACTTTGCAGTTTGGCGAAAGCGCCCAAAGCTTACGCAGGATAGCTGCCTTTAGGAAATCTTGAGGCTGCATTCCTGAAGGCCGACGCATGATTTACAGGCCTAGAGTGATGATTTCCACGAAGTCGTGAGGTTCTATTTAATTTCCCCATCAAATCGAAGAACTTACTCACCAACTCTGATCCCCAAATCCCATCAATCGAGAAACTTGTGAGCGCGAACTGTAGATTCCCCGCAAGCTGTCGACTATTAGGATTGTACTTTAACCTCTCACGTGTTGAAGTGAAGGGGAGTGAGTAGGAAACATCGAGGTGCCTCGAGGCTTCACATTGCATCACAGCAGGCAAGCAAGACTTTAGAGACCTCCGTTCAGCGGCGTAGCTGGTGTAGATATGCATTTCTACACCCGCAAACTGACCTGAATATTGCTTCTACCCAAACGACTCACGGCAGCATGCTGAAAAGGTTTTAAATTCCTACGCATTGAAATATGTGAAACATCTGCCGCTTATACTTCATTCTTTCTGAGAATATCTCAGACTTGCGGACACGTAGAATTCAATTACAGGAAACGCGTCTGAATACCTGGCATTGCTTCTGCTTGTGCTCTGGTGGCGGCAGCCCCAGCAGCATTATCCTGGCTTCATCTCCTGGATCGGATGTGCCATGTCTAGAAAATCTAAGACGTAGGCAGAGAACTGCTTCGCAAGTGAACGGAACTAAATCTTCAGGTTACACTTCGGGAGAACGAAAGATGACGTGGATGTAACCAAATTGAATTTGTACGAAATAAGATTGAAGTTGGGCCAAATCAAATACAGTTGACTCTGTTAATAGAAAACAGCTGCTCGATCGAAAGGAGCGGTAGCATCACTGTAAAAACAAAGCCTAAACGACTTATGTATATGCCCTAGGATAACTAAAAGCAAAGTCCTATGTGCATTAAACTGTTTTCCAACCCTATTTGATGCTCTAATGTGTACTCGTATATGTACATCGATGTGCAAATTAATGTGATTAAGTCATGGATTTAAACATGTCACATTCATTCCTATTTTGTAAATGAGTAAAATGAAGAGTAATCCGTAAATGTTGTCGTTAAATCCAGAATAGAAATCTACAGCCAAAAAGCTCTTGAACGCTTTAATATGGTGACTGTTTCGTTCTTGCTAAAGTAAAAAACAAAGTATCACGTATTGTTATACATAAAATGTTTTTTCCCCGTCTGAGAACAAACTATTGATTCTCAGTAGCTTAATGCCATCTAATGCCGCAGCAAAGTTTGCTGCAAAGTTTGTACTCAATAATATTTTTCTGTTTTCTTTAGCTTCCAAACTTTCCTTTCATTCTACGACGAAAAAAACATGAAACGTTGGCCAGTGCCCGCACTCACCGCAGCCATGGAACTCGACGTTCGGCTTTAAGAGCGTCAGTCTACATTGACAAGAAACTTTTAACGATCCCAAAATGTTTGTTTATTTCAAGACAAATTAACTGTTTATATTAATGTGGATTTTGAGAAATAATATCGAGACGCGTTTTAGACGGTATCGGCTTTGCAACTATTCGAACGCATTTAACACAAAAGCTACGTAGAAGAAATTCTAAGTATTTTCAGTATTTTTATAATCTTAACCTTTAGGTGCCAGCAATATAACAACACGTTTACAAAAATCATATTCCGGCTGAAGGAAACGAATCAATGAAGACATCCCCTGCCTCGCGTTCGCAGAATTCACGAACGTCAAAGAATTTCGCTCTCTCCGATCGCACCACATCTGCACGTTCTCACTTTAGCGATCCACACCGTAGCTGCGAGTCGCACAGCTGCTGTGTAACCTCATCATTGGCTCATCAGCAGCCATCCTTCATCTTTACGATAGCGTAATCGCGAAGTGGCTCCTCACTAAGCTTACCGTGGCCTCTATTCACAGGGTCATGAATTGTGGCGATGTCTATTACTGTCAAAAACCAGGCCTCGATGAGCGTGGTTGGACTGAGCGAGGCAGCAGTTCCACGATCACACAATATTTTCTGAAAAAAGCTGGCAAATCCTCTAGTCTAGGTTTTTAGGGGTTTTCGATACATGTTTTGGTAGTAACTTGAGAATACGGTACCAATATATTGACATAAAATGAATCTTGAGAAAAATACGCGTAAGGCTGAGACCGTTAAGATGGCTGCTGCTTTTATTTTATTAATCCTTTTGTCTGTCGCGTGCTACGCTACTCCTTGTGTCCGTGTGTAGGTGTGTCAAAAAGATATTGAAGAGCAATTATAGTTTTGTTGCTTAAAGATAACAGAAGCACACACAAATGATGCAAATTTAAGCAACGCTATAATCAGATTTCAGCACATGTGTGTGACAGGACTGCAGTGTCTGATGTTTTAAAACGACTTCTAGATTTTCTTCAAAAAATTTCTGTATTTTCCGCTCAAAATTTGGACCCCATCGAGAAATTGCAAAATATTAAAATTTAATTCGAAGAGATCTAAGAGTGCGGTCATCCTCATAGTTTTTTCTCTTGGGGTCCCGGACCCCACTTTGCGTCTGCCTAAATTGTGCTCCTACAGAACGTTACCAGAAGTGTTCGTGGATTTCCTCATACTGAGAAATCCTCGGACTTTTGACAAACCCTGAATTAAATGTAAAAAGTGGACTGTTTTATGTTCCAGCACGAGCAGTTGTACCACACGTCCGCTCGATTTATCCCTAAGCGCTTCAATTGAGACAGCTTGTAATTTTGCATTGTTCAAACAAATGATTATTCTTTGTTTGTAAGCACGGAATTAAATTTTTTGATCACTGAAGGGAGACCGAATGAGGTGATTTTACTTTCAGTAGTGACTTGAAAAGAGAACTGAAATAAATTATTGATTGAAATGGCAGAAATTCAGCCGCAGTTTGTCCAGCCATTCCTAATTTAGGAAATGCAATAGCGTAATTGAAGGTGAATACTTGAAGCAATTCAAATCAGAGTGTTTTTCTTGTAACCAGTTACATTTCAGGCGCCAAAATAGCCCTCATAGAACTCGGCATACTTACAAACACGTGCCAGTGCATTTGGTTAAACGAAACCCAGGCGACAGGCAGTCGTTAGGGAAAAAGCAGAGGCATTTTGCCACGCTGGATAATGAGGTAGGAGACTTTTTCCCTAGCTGCAGATGGTCAACTAATGACAATTTGGCCTCACATCAGCAGCTCTGAAGCTTCTAAACTCGTGCGTGTTGGTGTACGTTGTTGTCGAGCCAATTGCACGTTACTACTTAGTGTTCTCCGTTCTGTGCGTGGAGTCTCTTGGCAAAAGTTTAATTTAGCAACTTAAGCCGATGAATGAAATTCAGTATTGGTCAGTTTTTAGGACGCACATTTTTTCACAACAAATAGAGATTCACTTCAACTACCGACATTTTCACCACCAAAAGTTTTGATACTTATAAATTAACGTCGAAATATATGACAAGAACGGAAGGAAAAACTGCAGCTTTTCAGGATTCGCGACACTTGAATTGATTATGATGAGCAGTAGGAGCTGACTCGAGAGAAAAACTTAGAACATCCACATTTACAATTGATGAAATGATGGCACATCTAAGAGCTATTTGATGCTGTTTCACTGATGTTTTTGGGGAAGAAGGACGAGGGTGAACGTGCCATACTGTTGAATTAATAATAATTCACTGAACAGCGCATAACAGATTTGAAGGTACAACGTTGTGGTGACAGGTTCTGGTTATCTATTCTCCTCCGAAGTTAGGAGAAGTCAATTGAAGTCTTCTCTTATGAGGATTAGGGCTCTGCAATTACATCACTCAACCTACCCTCAACAGATGAACAAACGTAGGCAACTATAAGATGCAGTTATTTTTCCTTCCCATAATGTAATTAACTCTTCGCTAACGAGTATTAAGCAGAGCACATTCAGACAAATTTACCTATCCGAATCATTGTGCATCAAACGATGTTGAAAATGCATCAAAGGAAGATTAATTAGCTCGAATTGGATATTTATTTTGATACAAGCTCTGCTCAAATGGATTCCCATTGGATACAAATTCAATTTCATTTGATACAAATATATTTGGAAAAAGATTGTTTAACTAGCTAAATATGATCAGTGTACATTTTGATGTATCTTCGGAGTACGATGGGTGACGGAAACGGTACAGAGATTACTTTTGAGGTTACGGGCACATCAATTTTTTGGGGAGTCGCCTTCTCTACTCCACAGGTTGGTAGCGAGCGCTAGGACACTTGCAAGGGGAACGTACGAAAGAGTCTTACTTATCGAGATTCTGATCTCTATAAAAATGCGTGCGGGCTTTCTGTCACAGTAGAGGTTGACCAAGTGTGTTCTGTCACATAGAGGTAAATCATGTAAACATTGAATGAGTTATCAAAGCAAGGAATTACGCATGGAAGCCTCGAATAAACCGAGCAGAGGTGTGCGTGTGCGCTTGACCTCGGTGACAAACCATGGGTGTCTTTCCTCTCATCGCTCCTCATTTAACTATCTTACGAAAGTGGTAACCCTAGTAAAAGGACTACCCTTAGTGTTGGTGTTAGATAGCCTTCAGCTCTACGTTTCCTCCCTATTTGTTTTGCAAATGGCACTGCGTACGGAATCATCCTCACCAGAGTCTCAATGCAGAGCCGAACGTGTAGAATTTTTGATAGCAAATCATGTGTACTTTGATGAAGTGCTGTCCTGAAGCTCTCTATTGTCTGAAACCAAATGAATACACTTGATTACAACTTTTTCTGCTACTTTTTTAATCAGATCATCAAATTCGGTGAAAGAAAATACGTATTCTACAAGAATCAACTTATCATCTACAAACCACTTGGAATTGATTGAAAAATGAAGTATTGAGTTCCGAGTTTTGACACGTTGCAATATATGCAATATATCTTTGCTCTCCGCTTGACTGAATTGACATTACTCATCTTTATAAAGTTATCAATCAAAATACACCCCGTGCATCCTTTTGCTCCAATGAGGTTTCATTTCGTAGTAACATAAAACTCGAGTCTTCCGAATGCTTCAGTAATTGACACAGTTTATATTAATTCTTCTACATACACTAGCAGATTGAATTCGTAATGCTAGGATAGCAAGGTTTTCTGATGCAAATCAAGCTTGTTCGTACAGAAATATATTATTCAAATCGGTCTGAAGAACTTGGTTAGATATTGGATTTTGTGATGTTCGGTGTTTAGATTATATTGAACTTGCAATTCTAATCGAACAGCTAAGCCTCTTTATTGAAACCTTCGATTCGTGAAACATGTATATAAAGGCGGTAACTTTTTATTAAACGGCGTTGCCTTTTATTCTCCGAAACCCTCCGCAAACCGGGTGTGTCAGCTGAGTTTTCTGGCTTATAAACCCGGTCTCGAAATTCAGTTTAGGCCACTCATTTGACCAGCTATTGTCTCTTGATTTGCTGCTTTCAATAGGCGAGTCACATTGGTGGTGACAAGCGAAAGCTAAAAGGTAGTTTTGAATCCTTTATGAACTGCGGCAAAATAGTTACCAGTGTTATAGTCAGAAGCTTTCAAGAGTAGAGACGTGGTGTGCAGCAACAGAGTGGCATGCGTGGCTGCGGCGACTTATGAGTGCTCCAGTCACGCAATGGCCAAATTGATAAGCCGGGCCTGTCTATGGACAGCAGCCACACGCCATTAACAAATGAAAACTTTAACACTGGCCAGGAGAACTTGAAGAGGGGCTCGTGTGGTTGGGTTTCCTTTCAATGTGACTCTGTTCATTCTATGCGAAGTATATTCAGATGTTAAAGGTTCAAGCTGTTCAGTATGTTTATTTTTTCAGTAGAGTACTTAAGATAATCAGGGAATGGCAACTACAGAACCCTACGTACTCATTCAGCCATCTTTAGATTGACTGAGGTCGAAGTACCTAGAAATTTGTAAATGTAACTAAAGAGTTCAAGATAATTTACGCTCATGAAACACTTACTTGGAATTTACTTGGAATTTACAGTTACTTGTAATATACACAGAAATCTGAATCATTCTTTTGCCTCAGCTGGCAACTTTTATATGATTCCTAGTGGAAATCATTTTAGCTCCAACTAGTGACGCGCCACAACCCATGTTATATTTGTTGGCATATGTTCCACTTCATGACCAGTCGTTTTATTATAGTCGAAATGTAGGACCCTAGACCACAGCTCGTTTCAACGTCTGCACTGTGAAGAATTGTCAAGCTTCAAGAATAATGTGATGAAAGTACGATGAAGGGTGAAATGAACCCTGACGGTTTTCGACATGAAAAGTAAAGTCTCAGAACTAATTTTCGCAAGCCTCTGCTCTACAGCAATAATGTTAGTTCCCGTGGCAGAGCGAAAAAACTTTTCCTGATAGACATTGCACATTTTATTATTAATTAGCCCGTCAATCACGGCTTCGTGCGCTTTGATTGGAACGCCATGTATAATATGCACGTCTTTTCGCAAAATATAGAATTGTTCAAAACATGTGGCCCCTACTCAGGCCCGGGACCGCACTGCAGTCATTTTACAAATGCAGTAGCAACTGCGATCCCCGTGCACCGACTTGAGTAGTTGAAAAAAACGTCAAATTCAAAATTAAAGCAAAATGTATGATGCAACTAGTAGCTCTTGCGTTTTTTATTGTAGGCTGCCGCCGATACCTTGGCAAGTTTCAGGGACAACTTTTGTGACGTTCACTTAATTTCAGAGGCGTAAAAGTCAAGTGTGGCGATCTGTCTGTATTTTGTCGCTCCCGGTGCTAGATGGTGCAGTCAGTGACGGTCTAACAAAACTTTGACTTCAGTCCGGGCGACAAACTGGACGAAAATTCGTAGAATTTTGCTGTGAAATTTCGTAGGCCGGGCTATCATTTTCCATTACAAAACGACATTAGTCAACAACAACTGAAATCCGATCCCATCAATAAGGAACTTGGAATTCAAGAAATTTTAGATAATGCCATGTTATAAACTGCACATGGGACGTGAGGGCTGCTTCTTCGGCAAATCAAATACAACTCTCATTTTTTTTCTTTCAGTGTTCTTTCGCACTCTTGGATGGTGATGTGATTCTAAAATTAATTGAAACGCATTTCTAGCCATTCTGGAACTTAAAATTGGGCCATTTTAAGGATTTTAATGCAGTTTTAGCGCACCCTAAGCAAATTCGTACTGTGGAATAAATGGAGAGGCCCAAAGACAGAGTTGGATTCAAATGGATAAATTTTGATAAATCAAAAATTGTATCAAATATTTTTATGTACGTCCAAGACGTTTTCTTGAAATGTTTTATGCTAAATAAAATTCAAATTAATTTCAAACAAGTCTTTACAATTTTCAGAAATGTATGAACACAGCATAAAATACATTTTACGAAAATTAAAGTTAATGAAATTCTCTCTTCATTTTGTTTTTCAATTCACATTATTATCTGATCATAATTTATTTTCTTCAGTATTATGTTTTTCTCATTCAGACCTCGTAGTTTATTTACAACTACGCTTGTTAAAAGAATCAAAAGTTATTTGTTTGTTCCCTTGAAAGCGCATTTGCTCCTGAGCTTAAGAGGCCAGGATTGAAAACAAATAATTATGAAATTCTGGCAGCGAGAAATTTCTTCATTTCCTGAGTCTGAGGAAGTCATTCATGAGCAAAAATTATTTCAGCTTTCTGCTCTTATTCTTCAAAATTTTGAAAATATGAATTTCCTAAGTAGGGCGTGGGCCGCTCATCGCTATGGCCTTTTTATTGCACGTTTTTTCTTCGTTTAAGAAATTGTTCATAAGAAAACTTCATCGTATCTA
The DNA here is from genome assembly GCA_014899125.1 of Orchestia grillus. Taxonomy (NCBI): domain Eukaryota; kingdom Metazoa; phylum Arthropoda; class Malacostraca; order Amphipoda; family Talitridae; genus Orchestia; species Orchestia grillus. The sequence continues at coordinate 75,264 of VOMN01058210.1, read as the reverse complement.
CAACCCAGCAGGTTTTTAGTACTTCACTCAGCAGCTGCTAGTCAGCCCTACCTGCATTCACTAAATTTCCCTATATACATTCAATAAATTGCGCTTCAGTTTCTCCCCAATTTCACAAGAGTAACACAGCCCTTTACTAACTTCGAACAACGCCCTCCTGTCGCCGACCTGGAAGCTCCGTATCACAAGGGTGAAAAACAAGGATTTCAGTCATCGTACACAATCCCTGGAAAATTCGAAACTCCAAAAACCGAGAACTTATCACTTCACCGTCATTTATAATCCAGATTTTCGTGTCATTTATCAAGAGAACTTTCCATGAGATTTATTTCCACGATCTTCCCTCGAATGTTGAAGCGCGACGCCATTTTGTCATCGACCTGCCCTCGCGATATATCTCACGCGCCGACTCCAAATTAATTGTGTGAACGAAAAAAATGAAGAATTTCACGGGCTGCCATTAATAATTTCAAAATAGACGAGAGGAACGTGAAATAATCTTCATCTCACATCTCCACCAGAAGAGAATGAATGACTCTACACTGAGTGGAAATTTTGCTTGGCCCTCGTAGCCCTGCGGCCGCCACTCTCTCAGCTGACTGAAACAGCAGGCATGCTGGGCAAAACTATACTCGTAACGCACATGAAATATGAAATGTGGCCTTATAACTTCTTTTTCTGTTTATTACATCATATTTCTGGTGAAAAATGAGTAAAACCTTCGTGTAAAATTTTTTGAACACTATTTCATTCTGGCACGTTAGTGACGATATAAACAAATTATGCACTAACTAATTGCAGATGGCTTAGGACATGATCTTCTATTCGGAATTTCATGATCTTCAGCATGAAGACTCATTTGGCTCAATCTTTTTTGAATCATCGACCAAAGCTCCGTGCGGCTGCAGAGCTATAAGTGATCCCACGTATCTTCATCGAAGTCATTGCTGCAAGGGAGAAAAACTCTCATTTCTGCCTTTCTATTGCCGCAGATACTCGGGTCTATGGCCCTAGTCTCCGGGCTGGACCGTCTTTTATTAAGGGCTCCTATGGGCACTTGGTCGGTGTGATATGACGCGCTAGGCGCTACAAACGAGATCAAACAGCCGATGGCGCTACCACTCATGAATTTTAAATAGCCTGTGTCATCGCTGTAGCTTATGTTCGCTATGCCTCAGTGGGGGTGAGGCGTCGCTAGCGGTGGCGTGCTGTGCGGGACAACGGAGGAAAATGTCCGATTTCACGAGCGATGTAATGAAAGTATGAATAGGAGGTAAGACTAAAAAAATAAGGGCTTAAATTACGAAGAAAAATTTGGAAGTTGGGATGTGCTGAAATTAATACATCGAATGGCAAAATTAAAATTAGAAGAACTGATATTACGGAAAAGTGAGCTACAATTGAGAAATTATGTGTTAAAATTCGAACTAAGAAAACGAAGTAATACAATATTGCTTGTAAATGATAACAGAATTCAACGTAAAGCTGTCAATCGACGGCAAATAGAACTGTGACCAAGTATGCAGTCTGTTGCAGTCTGGTGTGCTACAACAGCTGACTTCAGTATGAGATGGTAAATAAAACCTTCGGAATGATGTTGCGAGACCATGTGGCCTGACATGAGATGATGAGGTCACCTTGTCGCGGCAACACTTACAATGATGGCGTCAAAAATGACTTTGTTCGATGTATGATAGTGGGACATCTGACTCAGTATGATGAAGTAAGACGATTGAGGGCAATTAAAATATGCCCAAATAATAACTGTGACCGTATAGTCTCATTCAATCCCGCGACTGTTGTTAGCGTGCCTCATCGTGTGACAGCTGACTTCAGCGCGACTCATCGTGTGACAGCTGACTTCAGCGCGACTCATCGTGTGACAGCTGACTTCAGTGCGACTCATCGTGTGACAGCTGACTTCAGTGCGACTCATCGTGTGACAACCCACTTCACTATGACTCGTCATGTGGCTGCTAACTTCAGTGCGATCTCTTAATTCAGGTTTGAGCTAACACTGGGCAGAGTCATAACATACGACGATCAAGATTTCCGCAAACATGCAATGTCAGAAAGCTCGTGAGAGCCAAGAGTTCACATGAGCACCTGGACACGCTCGTACCTTCGTTCTTCCTTCCGCGGGTCACGTTTTGAACTGGTTATATTCGAACAAAATCAACGATAAACATGAGTTCACATCATCATACTGGATAATATTGTATGCATACTACAACTGTGTATATGTATGCAACAGCAACAAGTTTCTTATTAAATGAAACTCTCGAGGTAAAAGCTTTCTAAACATTTCAATTTAAATTGATTATTCGCATTGGCTGAACATATATGAAACGGATGGAAGAAGCCTAAGAAGAGCAGTAAATCGAAGAGTGCAAAGATATAGCATTTTAACGAGAGCATTTAAGAGCCGAAGAAGGACTGAACATTCTAAACTGAAAAAGAAAAGGAATGCAGCAGAAAAAGAAGAAACATGACGTCAGAGAGGAGAGATTCTTTTATGGAAGATAAATCCAGAAACAGAAAACGAACAAGTATCGGGGGTGAAGAAGAAAGAAACACCAATTTTGCAAATGCCTAAATTAAAAAAATGACAGATGCGCCAACAAGAATGAGGCGGATTGCAATATTTATCTTATTTTTTATCTTGCAAGTGCTAGAAGCAAATATCGAGTAAAAGAGCAAACACTGGTAAGAAAGGACATTACTAGATTTACTAAAAACCACTGTATTTTCACTGGTCCAGCTGGTAATAAGACCCTATTGTATAATAATAGCCCTGTGTTGCTTGCTTACTTGTTTGGTCCGCCCGTCCGTCTCTTTCTTACGTTCTTAAGGATTTAGACTAGGGCAAATTCCCGGGTCCGTACTTCCTATTATTCAGCGAGAGTGTCAGAAAAGGCAGTCTGTATCAGTGATACTGCAAATAACAATATTTCAAGTAAGATTTACCTTAAATAAGAGAGCTTCTTATGAAATTAACATCATTCGTTCCGCCATTTTTGACGAGGTGTGTCTGCATGTAATAACATAATATTCCCTACAATTTATCATAGAATGTCCAAATATTAGACGTTTGCGGTAGGACTGAGTGTATTCTTGAACGGGTCTAAGGATTAAAATTATTAAGGCTGTGGCTCGTCTGTTTCCGTAGGCCTCAACCTAAATAAAATCAGCGTATGAAGATGATGAAGCGATTTTTGCTCCATAAGCAGCTTAAGACCTGCCGCCTATGATTGATCTGCGCTATTAAAGCAGCAGCGTTTGACTGACTTTCCCTTGCGTCAAGTTATTTTTCACGTATTTATCTGAAAAAATAAATTAGCGTTAGCTGTACCAGCGTCATCATTTTTTGTATTTTCAAAAACGATCAGTGGCAACGTTACAGGAAATCATTTTAAGTTTCATTCATTTAGTACTTGGGAAAAGCAGTTCAGTATATTTCATTTAGCGCACTGGAAACTAAGGCGCTCTGTTTTCCCTAGATTACCAGCATTGAGACGAGAAATGTACACGAATGAAACAAACGAAAAATATGCGTTGATGATGGCACTGATACCAAATGTCTACGAAAATTATTTGAATCCGCCTGCTAAGCGTGCTACAGGTACAATGAAGTACGAATGTGTTAGCTTTCAAGGATTATGCACTGATTCTATACGCAATGAACAGCAAAACAGAATACTACACTTGTACTGAAACAGTACGTGGGAAAATTGAAATGCACTTTGTAATAGAGTTTACATGTAGCACTTCTTCATGAGGGCACTTTCCGACGCTGAAGGTGTCTTAATTCGAGTATACCAGCAAATACTGCACGATCAGAACCACTTGAAAAAATGCTCATCACAAATGGTAAACTATATTACTTAATAATGCCTCTAAAAAGAGCAGAGTCCTGGAGCGAGACTGTTCCCGAAAACGAACAGAGGAACACTCCAGGCGTGTCGCCTCCGGTCCCCTTTGACCGTCGCATGTTAGGCGCTGCGTGAGGCGCAGGGCAGCTGAGGTCAGCACGGGCCGCCTCCCCCCCCTGCCAACTCGCCGACGCGCGCTGCACTTACCGGGAACTTTCTTCTTGAAGCTGCCACACAATTTAAACGATGCCAGAGAATCGTTATGCTCGCAAGGCGCATAAAATCGCAGTGTTCGAATTGTGAGAGAATCAGGGGAAGTAAATAGATGCTATTTGAACACAATTGTGTTGAGTTTTTCTCTGTTGGAAATGGGGTTTACCACTCCGAAGAACTTTTCGCTTCATCCCCTTGTGTGAGCTGAGGATACAAAATGAAAGCGGATAAACAGTAAGAAATTCACGATAGGTACACGTAAAGTAATGCTAATGTCATGGAAAAAAGTTTCAATTAACATTTTGAAAATGATAAACATCTAGCATTTTTGAAACATTAAGCATTAAACATTGTGGAACATCAAACGATGTGAAAACATTAAACATGATGAAAACATTGTAAGCTTTAATCGTGCGGCACTCGACATTTACTCATTGGAGCTGGAAAACTGTCACGAGTTTCGAGTACAATGCTCGAGGAAACAATATGCAGGTCATCAAACGACAGCGTGTTAAGCCCATAGTTGTCAAAAGACCATACCGATCAGAATGCCCAACAAATTTCTCAAACGATCCTTTTCTGCTTGCCAAACTGAAATGAAGGCAAAAAATTTTGCCTCAAAAACCTTCTAAATTGGTTGTATTATCAACAGTGAGAATGACTGATGGTCAACGAGGTATTTGTCATCTTCACATTACCATCAATGGAACATTTACTTTTTCTTACTCTTCCACACCATCGTATTCGTGTTCATTTGCTGCCCCTTTTGTACGTTTGATGTGAACCCAGCCGATGCTTGCTGCTACCTCGATAAAACCGCCCTGCGCCTCCGTTATGGCTCCTTCACAGGAAATATAGCCCAATAGCCACAGCATGGCCGCCCCAACGAAAACCTTGTCCTCGCTAATTTCATCCTAGAAGCTCCTAATCTATTTTTACAAGTCACTGTTTACTGTGTGACTAGTCTTCGATCACTGTTATCCCAACGAGGCTTGAGCTAAATTTGCTCGAACATCAGAGCTGCAGGACGTATTCACCCAGAGCTGATCTGTTGACCCAAGGTTGTTGACTTTGTGTTACACCGAAGCTCGTGAAATTTAATTTGTTTCGGGCCTCTACGTCAAAAAGTGGATATCTGGATATCAAGTTTCCACCGTTTATAAGTTCATAGCACAAAATTTTATGTCATGTGAAATTCTAGGAAATTCTGCTCCTCACTAACACAATAAAATCGATGCGGCAATTACGCTTCGCTATCTGTTATGATTCATTTATTAATACTGAGCAACTGAAATTCATTTCCTTGCTATTAATAATGCCTCGATGTCATTAAATTTAAGAACTAATTTTCGATAACATTTTTGAAATTTTTACGGTAGAGGCCCATATAAAGTTGATAGTCAATTTGGTGTTCTTCCGTAGTTCTTCTCTTAGTTATTCAGAGCTCTTTATTTAATAGCTTCGGTCAGTTTGAGCAACTGAAATTAGAGAGCAAAAATAACAAATTTAATACGAATATGATGAGCGCGTTCGTCGCATGCAAGCTGCTCTTAAAAATATATTCGCACAGTCGTCGCCTGACTGGGGTACGAGCAAGCCCAGCCGAGATCTTGGTAAAAAAATGGTTGCTTGTTGTGTTGAGTCCAAGTTATAAACACTGAAATCGACATGAAAGGTTCAAATCTCTTCACGATATTTATTTTCTTCTACTGTTCGTGTTTGAATATTCAAATTAATCGTAACATCAGAGTTTTTCATTAAAAAATGTAAACTTTTGTTAAAGATATTTGTGTGATGCAAATGAATTCACTTTACACGACGGTTGTAAGTAAAATTTTCAAAACTTGAAATCTTAAATTTCATTAGCATACTCAATGTTGTCATGCTCTGCGGATTAACTTGAAAGTGTTTAACCATGTGTTAAATTTTTTCTCAATTATTTCAACTATTTTGAACGTATTTTAAATTCCTGGAACTAAAAATTTCGGAAGTGAATTAAACCCAGTATAAAACAAGTACTACGTACAAACACATATACATACAGAAATACCTATAAATCATACATACATGATCTTTAAAGGGTGAAAAAAATCTTTTACTCTCTATTTATGAGCATCGAGTCATCTGTTTGTGCTCGGATAATGACGCAGTGATTTAAAAATAAATATGCATAATATATCATATAAAAGACTTGGAATGAATTGTTGGCACAACTGCACAAAGCTATGTACACCTTGTGACATCGCTGAAGTGAGGGCGTTAAGGCGAGCGGTTGAGTGGCACCTCAAAATGGCCTCCAACTTGTATAGCATCTGGGAATTACAGCCCCGTGGATCATGCCTACGTGTGTGGAGAATAAAATGAGGAAAACTAGTAAAAAAAACCCTGGAGAGTTTAAAGATTGATAGCTAAAGTCTTCATTAGATTTGCACGAGAATTTTAATTAAACAAAAAAATTTTTTGAGTGACAATATTACGGAAAAGGTTTCCTTGTTTATGGAAGAGGCAATTATGAAAAATGTGCAACTCACTTCATCATCGAAGGTTTCTTCTTCAGCCATCTCTGCAGCAGGCAGGGGTCGCAGTCGATGCTTCTGATGTACACTTCAAAGCCGTCAATCTTGGCAAAACTGATGAGTGATTCACTGATTGGAGCCTACCACAACAAACTCCAGGAGATCTTGGTGCTCAGATCACAGTACAAACAAATGCTGCATCAGTATCGATCGGAAAGATACGATCAATTGAATCCGAGATTTTGATGCTCGCGAAGAATTCGAAAATTTCTTTACCGAAAATTCTGAAATGAGTCTTGGCCTAAATCGTCCGTTACATCCAACAGGTTAAGTTCACAGAATATATGATTTGAATCCCTTAAAACGTTGATTCATTCTAGTAAGGTTCAATTAGTACTTTTTGGAGAAAAACAAGTTGCAGTACCCCTTTTCAATAATAGCCTAACCTAAATTCGATAAATCAGGTTTTACGTATTAAAGATAAGTACTCTCGCTGGTAGCAAATCGCCGTCTCAGATCAAGACCAGTCCTTCACCAACTCCAGTCAATTACACTGCACTGAGGGTGACGGCTAAATCTTCCGCGCATATTGAATGTCATCGGCACAACCTTCGTAAAGACACCACCGGATTTGTTATTTGGAAGATGATCCACATATCGGAGTTGTCACGAGGCAATGCACCAATGCCACACGCTAATCACAATTCTAGAAACTCAAAATGTTTCAAATCAAAGGAATTTTATTTTTGATAATAAAGGTAAGTAATGTATCAAAAAATAACAGAAATAGAATATTTTTTACCCGATACCTTTTTTGTAGCAAGAACAAACATCTAATTATCTAATTATCTAATATCTCTAATTGAATACTCATGCATGGAGGGCATGCATTATTTATTGCAACGAATCCCAAGGATTAACATATCTGATTTAGTTACCGGAACTCTGGCAATCTCTGACTTAATTAAGCGTCTTCAATTATCGTGTCTTTCGCGAGGCACGTGTCCCTGTTCCTCACAGCTATTTATTAGACCTTCAACTTTCATATAGGATTCAATTTTGAGATGATCAACATCTTGGCGCAAAATAAGTACTGAATTAATCAGGTCTGTTGACAGTTACATTCCAGCTCAGATATTATTTACGCAACACTTGTTTATTAGGTTTACGCAACACCATCCGTTTCAAATTGCAGTGCATGAACGAATAAGAAATATTTAATCCAGTTGCAATATTTAAGCGCGGAAATATGTTATAATGTGAACTCATCACTTTTATTTTAAACACTGATAGAGTGATAGTTATAGCACGCTGCACTGAAGGTGGAGCTGTGAAGCCCCGAGTCGTAGAGCAAACAAGGCGAGAATAACAGTTCCATTAATTTATCTCACTCCATTAAAACTGGACGACTGGACTGGAATGGCTAGCCATTATTAGTCACTGCAAGCAGCGGTCGCTCGCTTCCTGGCCAACTGAATCTCATTGTCGTTACTGAAGCCCCCGACCACGGTGGTCACATCCCCAAAAACAACTCTGAAAGAAAAATATTATCGTCAGCGATGCAGCTTTAGACAGGTTCTCATATGGTATACTTTTCCTTGCATTTGAAGTACTTTCGTCCTCAATTAAAATCATTCGAATCCGTGCTCACGCTCAGTTCTTTACAGCTAAATCTATCGGACGTCGTATACTGCCGTCAAAATGAAAAGGAATACATGAAGTCTAAGATGAACGCTTGTAACAGCGGAGGTATGAATACTATGATATCAGAAATATTTCAATTTTTAATATTTTATTTATGGAACGAAGTAACCGATATCTGCTGTCCTAAAAATGACCTACCCTGCCACATCAGAAAACATACCTCGGAACAAGCCAAGCGAAAGAGTTCTTTGAAGGCACGAGCGAGTTTTGCATCCCATTGATTTTTCAATGAGGGATTCCGACACTACTCTGCTTTATCTTCGCCATCAACAGAGAAGGCTGCTGTCGTTCTGCCCGCTGCACGCCAATGCTTAGAGCCTCTAACTTCTACCTCCCGCTGGCTCTGGAGGGAAAGTCGCTACATTTTAAGCACCGCTCGGACCTCTCAGAGTCCCTCTAATGGCTGTGGTATACGTCGTCGGCAAGAAGTAACACTCCTCTAGAACACCCTGACTACCCCTTGCCGAGCCAACAACCCTTGTTACAGATGTGGCTGAAGCGCCAGTTTTTATAGTTAATTTTTCCTTCTCGCTTTTGTTTCATCTCCTACAATAGCAATGAAGAGCAAAAAAATGCTTCAAGATTCTATCAATGCTTGTTTTCATTGCGCAGGAAAGAAACGTAAAGTGAAATTAACAGTACGCAGTGAGTGCGAAAGGTGTTCAAGTTTTTCGTTTCCATTGTTTAGCTTTGTGAAAGGATCAGTGAGGATTTTACAGTTTGAGTGACTGCCTGAGGTGTACAGTATGCACAGTAGGTGATGATCTCACACTGAAGTTAGATAAGATGCCTGGGGTGAGCAGTACGACTGTTGAGCCGTTCTGAAGGGGTTATATATCCTAACATAAGATCGACATGATTTAAAAGGAGAAACTAATTGCGACCGCACAACGATCGTACGGGTTCAAGTGGAAGTCCACTTAGTTCCAGGCCCGCGCCCCTTGCACTGCTCGCTGTTTCTAAACTTTTGCACGACAGAAGAGGAAAAAACACGGACATTTCGAATCCTACCAACTAGAAACTTTAGCTCAAGCCTGAGTAGGAATTGCATCATAGCTCTAAAATAACCTTGTGCGTCCGGGGATGGAAGCATGGGTATATCGGATTAATGGATATTGTTAGGAGATTTAAATGATATTCTACCTCTCATGTCGGATTAGTGTGGTCTTGATTTAGGAAATTCTGTAAAATTTGTAAACTTCTTACTATGAAAATTTGCACCGTTGAAGAGCAATATCTCTGGCGAATTACACGCTTACATAAACTGCCACAGAGAAACTGACGATATCTTTGCATGGCAGAAGTCATACAAAAGTCGTAACGTTTTTGGAGATAGCAAGTGAATGGTAGTTAGTTCAGGATAAGAGGAAAAGTATAACTAGGGTCAGCTGTTGAAGAAAATAGTTTCACTGATATATTATTTACCATAGATAGGGAAGGTGGAATGCTATGTCTTAAAAGGTATGTATTCGTAGTTTTAGTCATCAGAGTTGGCGTATGTTTTGTTAATTTTAAATGATGATCGTGAAATACTTCAGGAGTTGTGAAAAATTTCCGGTCATCTTATTATTGGCATTGATGAAAGAAATGTGGGTTTTATTCAGCAAAAATCCTCAAAGTTCATTTAACAAGGTCATAGTAAATTGTAGTTTTTTATGCTGAGGGAGTCGAAAAGAAGAGCAAGAAAAGCTGTTATGGAATATTACGACTGTTCTACTCCTCTAAGAAATAATGTTAACAACATTTTAATACACATCGATTACAAGTAAGATCGTACATCTGTTTTTATTTTACATAATTTTACATAATGCTGAACTAGAAAAACGACTATTTTGTGGAAAATATTTCATTTTCAAAGTTTTTATCTCCTTTTTCACATTTTTTAATTTTGGTTACGATTCTTCCTTCTATAATGTTATTTATGGCACCATCATAGACCAAGATGACTATCTATTACAGCGTAATCCTTAGTAATATGTAGCTGCCATCAGACTGCTGTCAGTCTTACGAAGCAAGAGCAAAAATTAGGTCTGTAAACATTGTCAAACTACAAATACGGGAATAATCCTTTGATCTCGCAGCGGGATCATTCTTCTCTCTTCCTGATAAATGGAGCTGTAGAAGAGAGCTGCTTGTTAGACGCCGTTACTAGGCAACGAGCGACCTGTATCCTGAAGGACCCTCTTTCCTATAAGATAAAAATTAATCATTACACGATGTGTTTACCTAGGGAATTGTCTAAGTGAAAATCTGGTCTCAACCTCCGTAGACTCGCAGGTTGTTAAATAGATTGATTATGATGTAAGACAACTTTTAAGCCCCATTTTCCAATTGAGGTAGACATTTTTAATTGCAAATTGAATTTGTTTGAGATTCTTCTACTAATAAAAAGCCAGAAATAGCAATGATGTCTAAACCGTAAAATTCCTAATATTATCCGTGGAAGACCCACAGCTTATGGTATATTACTATAGAATAAAAAGATCGTTTCCACAGCAACAGGAAAAATCGAAGCTGAATTAAAACTAGGAATAGGGCATACAAAAGCTGGCTTATTTCTTCAAAAAAATTTAATGAAATCAAACGTAAGGAAAAACTTTTCAGTGAACAATTAATTGCGACTGGCGTTCTAACTTCTCCTTTGTAAATGGCGACAGGCAGCAGATACTTAACATAACGTAAATTTCTCTGCAAAATGTTTGAACTACCTTCCAAAATTTCTGAAGATTTATATGTTCCATTTCCCGCATTATACAACAACAGCAAACAACTTAGTTACTGAAATAAATAATATTTGATCCTAGAGTGCATAATTTTGGTTCTCAAAATGAATAATTTTGGACCGATTTTGTAGGTCAGCGTAATTTGGAAACTTTATACTCATCTGGTGATTTCTGGGGATTTCAGAGCCTCCCTCAAAAATATGAGCAAGCCGTATTTAATTTCTTCAGCGTCCCGTGAGAATTTAGCCTTTGTTCTGTGAACCATCGGTTGCAGAACTTCCCAGAGACGAGTGGTACACCAGCGCGTTGAGGGCGTAGGTGTTAGATTACACTTGTTGCTCCTCGTCTGTGCAGCGGATAGCGCAACCGAGATCTCGCATGAGTGTTTTGATCTCCGCTCATTTCGCTTAGAGATGTTGACATTTTGTGCCCTTGTACTCCCGCTAAATCTGTATATATCTGTAATACATTTTCGCTTTTATGAACGCCGTAAAACATAGTATGGACACTGGCGCCGGGCTGTTGCAATAACGATCTTTAAAATGCTTCTATAACCAATAGCTCTGCGATTAATACCGAAATTTGATTTTACGAAATATTTACCCATGTCCTCATCGACTCGTAGTGTGTGAAGCATACTTATGTTTCGATAGCTTTCAATATATTGTTGAATTTACACCAGGCTAACCATGTGTGGGAGAATTCATCTGTAACTTGAAATTTGCGCTCATCAGTTAACTCTGATCACATGATATACTGAGTGGCATCCGTGATATTTTCTGGCGCAGAGAACAAAATCAAGACATGAAGCATCGTCCCTGCAGGGCAGGCGGCTCCCCAGCCCAACTTTCATTTCCCGCCTCGGATGATAAATTTCTTCCAAAATTATCAATAAACCCACAGCTGCAGCCGGGACTAATGCATCTCTTTTTTGTATCGTTTTTATAGTTTCTTCAAATTTCGTCCTCTGATGGTCGCTTCTCTGTAGTTTAGAATGATAATATCGTTATAATACAATAGTTTCTTTTGAATTATGCTAGCTTTAGCTAGTAAAATTGGAAAGTTGAGCATAATTGTTTTCTATCTTTGCTTAAGATTCTCAGAACATTTTCGACGCAAACTTCAGGTAGGAAAGTCTGAGTGAACCCATATAGTACGAGCGATTTTCGGTTGCGCAATTAAGAGCTGACTTGTGTCCGGTTGATCGTAATGAAATTTTGTATCGCTGTTCTTCAACTTACTATAACTTTAACATGAATAATTATCTATCTATTCTTGTCAGCTCTACGTTTCCATAAAAAATGTTGGGATATCTTTGTAACTTCAAATTTGGGGCTACGTACAGAAAGATTTATCCATATTATTATTACAATTGACATAATTTTTCACTTGATTGCATTCAAAAGTTTATTGAAAGAATTATGAGGTACTTCGTAGTTGTGGAGTGCGACGACACTCATCAGGCTCCCTCAGGGCATCGTTCAGTATTCATGCTGACTCAAAAGCACATGTTGCCTCAATTGAAGGCGGATTCGTTTCCTCAATGGAGCGTTTTTGCTTTATTTTTTCCTAAAGAGGGTTGAGAACTTGTCCTCCCAGTCGACATCGCTCGTCTGAATCGCTGATCTCTCCTGATCAAGAGGATTCCTCGCCAGTTGTTCGGTACAGTTTTGTTCCTGACATCGCGCTTTTGTGTCCAGATAATTCAGGCAATTGTAGGAGAAGTCCAGTAAATAGAATTTTCTGACACACCAAGTCCATGCACTTCGTGTTGACTTATTACTTTTCAGTCTCGACCAGGTCGCGCAAAAGGCCGCGAAACAGTAACAGTAGATATATCTATGATTTCATCACAATTACCGAAATGAATGTAGCGAAGTCACATTCTGAGTTGTCATATTCTCTATCAGCATTATTAACATTATCGTTCATTGGGCTTACAAAAACGATCACTCGCCTGAAATCGCTCTCCTGAAATTGAAGATAGTTTAAGGTAGGTTGTCAAGTCGGAAATGGAACTTAAGATTGTGAACCACCTGTGGGGCTTTGAGTGACAGAGGAGAGAATCTCTATTCGAATATTACAGAGAAATATTAAGTTCACTACAAGTTCAATTCTTCTTGTGACTTTTGTACTTTTTATTGTTTTCTCGGCCAGCTCTACAGCCATAATTAATTTACTTTGCCCTTTTCTATGGATGTTTTCTTTACTCAGTGTTCAAGTTGCTGAGAACTGCATAGAAAATGGAAATATTTTTGAAACACTATATCGTACAAGTGTCTCAGTTTAACACCAAAGTTCTGCAGATGCACAAATGAGCTCCACGATAATTTACGTGTCCTGGTGCACATCGTGCAGACGTTAACGGAGTGCAGTTGTAGAACTTTCTCAGCTCTTTACTGCGAGACTACGAAATTTCCGATGCAATTTATCAGTAAATCGTTAAGTTATCTGAAATATGTGCGCTTCCAGAAATTTCAAGTGATCAGGTGACCGTTGCACACTTATCAGCATTTTTTTTTAATTTTAAGTTTTTGACCGCAATTTGGGAGATGATATAACATTGTTCAATTTTTCTACTGTCTTCTCCATTAGGTTCCGAGAGGTCTATCACAGCTTGCTATCAATAATTATCTGGAATTATGAAACTTTTTGAGGAAGACACTTTTTGTGCGCATGGATTGATTGATGCTTAGAGTGATTACAACCATTGCTACAAAGACAAACCCGTATTTCACAAATAATATTCCCCAAAGTCGAGAAATTCAACACACTTCTTGAGCAATTTCAAATCACTTCTGTATGTCTTGAGTCAGACCGCTCCAAAGTTGCACAGTGCATCTTAGCGAGGGGCCTCACGGGGCTAACGAGGCCTGTGGACCTCATGAGGCCTTGGCCCGACTGGGAGGCCGTGATTGCTCGCCCTGACCCTGCAGCAACACGATGTGCTCGGCCTCCTGGATCTCTGACGGGCCTTGAGGCTTAGCTGCAACAACGGCTCCAGAAAATACAACGCCTCGGTTCAGGGGTGATGAGCTTGGCTGGAATTATCCCAAATTAGCGTCATTTGTAGCAGTTAGCGGCTCCTCGTAATTAACTGAGCAGCGCTCCTTCCATTTGAGCTGCTCTTTGAAGCGCCTGCCTCAGAGGGCACGCTGCTGCCCTCGCTCGGGCGGCTCTCGGCGAGTCGAAGGCCCGCGTTAAAAGAGCAATGAAGGGCACCTTGTCCGTCGCATTGTCGGTCACTGCAGCAAAATTGAAATTTAATTGTTTTGGGTTCAGTTTGTTGATATTTATTAGGTACGCTGAACTATGAGCTCACTAGTGGAAAGTATTTCACTGAATATATGCATTTTCCTCTCAAAATTGCATAATGTATAGCATAGTTTTAAGAGCATGCATAGGGCAAATCTGGTGCCATAGTTACATTCACAGTTCTCGAATTATAGGAGCTAAAGTATTTGTGACAAGTTTCAGGTCAAAGTATTTGCTCTCATGGGTATTTTTCATGCTTCAGGAAGAAGTGATTTACTTTTCAAATGATCATTTATTTAAAATTTGCGAATCAAGACGAGAGGCACGAGCTTCATTTTCATGCACTAAACGAAAAACGGTTTTCTGTCACATAATTCCACATCACCTGCGAGCTAAGCCGGCAAATCTTGTAGCATTATTACAACAATGACGACGGCAGCTCTAACGCTCGCCGAAGGAAGGGACAAAAGTATTGAATACGACGAATGAAATTTCAAAAAGAGTCAATATTTTTGCCTAATTGCTGAGCAGCGAATGAGTTCAATTTTGAAATGAAATTCTGCTTGTGTGCCCTAAACAAATACGAAGCCAAGGGCTGAACTATGTCAACAAGGATTTGGGCAAAGAATAATATTTCAGTGATTTTATGCACGCGACAACTTCAACATTTATTCAGACAACACGTCTACCTCGTGAGCGTGTCATTAACAACACGTCTACCTCGTGAGCGTGTCATCAACAACACGTCCACCTAGTGAGTGTGTCATCAATAACACGTACACCTCGTGAGCGCGTCATCAACAACACGTACACCTCGTGAGCGTGTCATCAACAACACGTCCATTTCGTCAGCATGTCATTCACCTTTCAGCATGAAAACATATGTTTTTTGAGAGCCATGTGAATAATTTCTGATCTCTGAATATGAATAGTAAATATATGCTAAATATCATTTTCATATTTGTATTCAGAACACAGCAAAATATAGGAATGCATAGCAACAGAAGCATCCTCGTATATGCAGGTATGTAGCATTTGTATTTATGTATATACAGTCGCCTTCCTCATAGAGCGTTATGTTGGGGCCAGCAAACAACCGCTCTATCAACTTATTTGCTTTTTATAGCACGCTCTATTTTGCTTCCTAAGACACAAATGCGAGTATATTCGTGATATACGAGTATTATGCGCACTCCGGTTGATCCTGCACTATGCTTAGGATGACTGACGTCACGTTAACGTGCTCTACGTTCGGCTCAATAAGTTCATATTGTGAGACAGTTATTGAAATTATTGCCGATTTTCGCGAAAGCCGGATCAAGAACATTAAATTTAGGAAAGCCTTTCTGTAACTTAATAGTTTACTCAATTAATCTAAGGTCTATATCATCAAGAAATTTTCTAGACGCTCATTTGACCATACCAGGCAAACGTGTGATTTTACAAGTAAGTGCTGCAAATAGAATAAGGGATTTTAGAGACAAACCGTAGCAACAAATACGTTGAAGACCGCTTTGGTTTTAAAAACGATTTAATTTGAACCTGCGCATTTCAGGTTTATGGTGCATTTTTCTTAAAATTCAATGAAAAATTCCTTTTCAAACGGAGCAGTAAGCAACGCGGTGCCACCAGTCGCTGAGGTATGGTCTCGCTAGCCCCGTTCGAGAGGCTCTACGGGAGAAAGTCTTTGGCATCAGTTAGTACACATTTGAACGACTTCTCCACCAGCCGTTTGTGAATTCGCTCTTCAGTTCGCTCATGATTTGTCTATGTTCAAGTATTTTCATTCGGATTAATACCCTCGCTTTATACACACACACACTTGTAGGATTCGCAACATGCTAGCGCAACATGCTAGCGAAAGTTTCTTGCTAACCTGTAGACCGTTCCCTTCAAAGTAAAAACGAAGCTGCTTTTGAAATGTTTATCACAGTTTTCGTTCAATTGTCTAACAATGAACGCTCAAAGTTTCCTCTTTATTTAAAGGGCGCAAGAGTCCAGGTATGCTATGCTGGGGAAATGACCCAATATCCAGCCCCAGATGCCGGGGGTAGGCTATATCTGTCACCGGTGGAGAAATGATTGTATCGACCAAAAAAATGTTACTTTGAACGCATCTATTTTGTCTAGAGAGAGAGACTGACTCGAGGGAGATCAAAGAGACAAGCTTGAACACGCAACTCCTCCTCCGACACTGCTAAGACACACACTGCCCGCCTGGCCTGCCCTCGGCCCTCTTCGTTCATGGCTGACAAAAATTCTTGAGGTGTGCAAAGTTTGAATCCTAAGTGCCACAAATTCGATGCAATTTTGCAACATTGTTAATGAAAATCAACGGCCATTCTGCAACATTATGCGACAAAAATTAAACGAATTTTAGGCTGATTAACTGATTAACTAAGAAATAATGCCTCACCTTCAATCATGGACATATTAGACCGTGAGGAAATTCTGTGAATTTCAAGTTCTTTCTGTAATGTCAGCATCACCGAGTGACCCTCGCTCAGGGCTGCCTCGCCGCACACCTCTTTCCTGAGGTGCCCTCGCTTCCCTCTCGCTCCGAGTCTTCCCTTATTTCCTGCGCCTAATTTCCTTTGCAATTCGTGCTATCAGCAACTTACTTTCTTGGGGTAACATGTGCTGCTTATTTATAGAAGGAGTGTTTCTGTATTCATTTAACCTCTATCTACAAAATTTCAAATTCTTATGACATTTCATAACACGAAGAAACTATTTTCGTATGATTGATGTTTCACATTTCAAGGTTACGCACAAGTTGCCTGCCATCATGAGTCATTTGTACCTACAATTATCCTCGCCATTCACCACAAGGTCCGCACCTCGGCCTGTGTCGTGCGAGGTCACTTTTTGCTTTGTTTCCTTCTATGGAACCAAGAAAATTGCTCAAAAGGCTGTCTGTTGAGTGGGAGACTACAGCTTAATAAGATGTTCCCTTGCCTAAGTTCCTTTTCGTCTTAACGCTAGTGGAGTGTATTTTGAACTTTGTCTATTCTTATAAATGTTACACGATACACATGAGGGGCCTGTGTTTACTCAAAGAATTTTGGAACAATGCCTTTAATTTTTAATTATGACAATTCGATTAAAACTATGATAAAAACAGGCCACAATAAAAAAACTCTTCAATTTACTTGATTATCGACGGTTATTCCTTATGAAAACTGGCGAAGAGATAAATAGTAATCTTTTAAGTATAAAGAATTCAACAGAAGATAGACGTGTTCAATTATGCTGCCGTCTCCAGTAACCAGGCACACATTGTGTTGCACGGAGACCACACGTCAAAGGGGGCGTTTTCATGGCCTGCAGAACACCGCGGTCACCACAGTCTGACTAGCAATGCTTACACGAGCGAGGTAAATACTGAGCTTGAGAAGCATTTTTGTTCCTGAGATAAATTTAGATTTTAGATAGAGAAATTTGTTAAACTTAGGGTAACAGCAGAGTAGCCACGTAAGGTGACGGGAGTATCAGAAATGTTCAAAAACGCAATAGACGGCCTTGAGCTAAGAATATTTAGCGGGCGTACTTGTTCTATTTATAACCCAAAAGGCGCAGCAGAGTAGTGTGTAGGATCCTCGAATGGCAGCCCACTTACATGAGGCAAATAAGAATCGCTTTATCGTGATTTGTCCAATGTGGGCAAATGAATCGGTCGAAGCAAGGTACCTCCTCATGGATTCTGTGAACTTAAAATAGTGGAGGTAATTTCTGCAGGAGTCATGTAGGTACTAAAGGTGAAAACACGTTGCTATCCTGCCAACGCGTGAAATAGCAATGGGCCCTTAGGATAGTGTGCTAGTAACAAAAACATTCTCTGAAGAAATAAGTGTTTCATTTAAATGAGAAATTAGAAACTAAACAAAAGAAATCGATAATTTCGATGATATATCATCATTTTTTATTGTGGGTGCGTGAAAACATTTGTCATATAAGAAATAAAAGCTGAAATTTAGGGTATCAAAAACAAAAATAATTGAAGCGGAATAAATGTAGGGATGAATCGGTCGGTCCAAGTTTTATCGAGAATTTGCAACAAAATTTCACTATCAGATTATGGTTTTCAAGAGGAGTGCTTTCCGACAGGAAATACATTTAATTCGTATGCATTTCATCAGGAAGTAATAATTGATCGACTAGGCATTCGTACAGAATCAAAAAGAGATCTCGAGACCTGCTGGATATGGTAGGTTAATTGAATGGGTATGGGATATAGCTTAATAATTCTTAAAAATAAATTAGGAGTGAGATTTATACAGGGCCAGAGATATGGAAAGAGCGATGTCAAAATTATGGCAACAAAAAGACAAATCAATGAATTAACTAGGGATTTGCGATTTTTCTGTTCTCTTCAAAAGGTGGAGGGATCAATGAATTAATTATGTTCTTGGAATTATTAGGCTGTTCGGAATATAACAGCCGTTTCATGACCTCTGCTTGAAATTGAATTTTATCAAGGTGTTTTCACTAAATTTTAGACAAGTTTAAACATACTTAATAATTGTGTGTTCTTTAGCAATTTTTTACCTGTTTTCTCCACAAAACATAAAAGCAAAAAGACCCATAATGTTGAACAGGAAAAAATAAGAAATTATATTGACAGCTGTTTGGAAAGTTGTGTGGCCAAGCTCAAAGTCTTGCAATTAACGTAAACGGAAAGTAGTTCCTGCTGGAGGACGCGGGATGCGTACGTAGGTATCTCTTCCCTCTAAGTGGCTACAAGTAGGTCTCACTCTTGAAATCATGTAGTGTTAAATAGTAGTTGTCAGTATTATCACATACCACTAAACAATAGCGGCATGTTATCACATGTCACTATGGTTATGTCGGATCTCAATATCACATATCACAATAGCGACATGTTATCAACTATCATTATTGTTATAACATATTGATATCGTTGTCACAGAGCTGTGTTGCTGCTGTGTACGAGCACAAACGTACGTACATCGCGCCGTGATAGGAATGATAGTCTTCTGAAGAAATATGAGTGGTTCAAAATCATCTTCGTAAGGACCGTCTAAATAAAAACATTTTTTATTTTTTGATATTAATTGTCGTTAACGCCTACTTTGACACCTATGTTCCAATTCATTTAGTTTCTCCGCCTTATTTACCGTACTTTAGAGTGGAGCGTACCAAAGTTTTCCGTGCACGTTGAGTTACTGGACTTCTTTTCCATAAATGGAGCTGTAACGCTGCAGAGCGATTACATATTTATTTTATGCCAGTATGATGATGCCCATACAAGTACCTAAGCTTGTATTCATTCCAGATCAGCAAATATTACCCATTTGCCAAATTTGTGAGCATGAATGGGATTTTAAATCTGCAGTCACAACATCTATTATTACCAGAGAGTTTTATTTGACCACTTTTGTGCACTTCCTCGTATCTACCGAAACTGTGGGCATTCAGGCTCACAAATTTGGTTCTAAATGCAGTACTTCCAGCTCACCACAGTCTGAACCTTTCAAAATCTCTTTCGTAGCAAGTGGTGTTATTAAATGTTTACCCAAACCTACTCGTTGCAATTTAAATTCTCGTGACTTACATGTCGAGCTCATACATATCTTGCTTCTTCGTTAGACTGCACCTTCGTAATTTTCTGCACCTAGTAGCACTCCTGAGATCGTCTAATAGAGTATAACTCCTCCTGCCCTCATTTCTCGTCAACTCTCATGGTAACTAAGTATGGAACTTCGCCAATTTCCCTCTAATTTCTTGGGGTTCGTTCATTTCTCTCCCGATATGAAGCAGACGTCCCTCGGTTAGCCCACGAGTCTGCTGGTGAAAACTGAAAGTTCCCAATACAGTTAGATCCAGTTTACATAACTGTCTAAAACTTCGAATCTTGTGCACATGTTTCTCATCTTTTGAACACGCTACCAATTTTTTACTGAACTTTCAGCGTCTGCCTGATGCGCTCAACTTTTGTGAATCATCCTTTCGTAACAATATCAGCGTCCTTAGTCTAACGTCTCGTCTATTCCTCCGTATTTTAATCTGAATTTCATCACGAGCTCTCGGTGATTCTGAGGCTTTATGTAAAGACAGAAGTGCAACCCTCAGAACCTTCTATGTTCTCTTCCACTTCTGCAAGCGAGGCCACTTGAGAATATTTCGCAGCGTTTCAGAACGTATTGCCAGGAATAATCTCCGGGTGTTTTCAACATCAAGCGAAAATTTATTACTCGAATTTAATTTCTTAGAACACTAGGTCATGGGCCTGAAATGTGTGTATATAGCTCGCAAAAAAAAATTCTTCTACTCCTCTCGTTAAAATTGAAACGATTCGAACTTTAATTCTTCTCTTCAAATGAATAATAAATGGCCGAATTTAACTCAAATTTTTGTTCCATTTGACGCAGTAAAACCACATGCAAGCTACCGCAGAGAGAAGCTCCCGAGATATCTTGAGTAAACAGCTCTGTCACCGTACTTCCTCTTATGATGGATTAAGGCAGACTTGCCCCGCTAACGCTCACCAGTCAAAGCTCTCTAAGCTTTTGAACAATATTTATGTACGATCAAGATTTCACTGCGTTATTTATGATTCAAAATTGGTTTTGGAATTCTCACTTGTTTAATATAACTCTACGGGTTCTTTAATTATAATTTAACGTAGAGAAAACTGAGTGTTGATGCAATTTTACTGATTTTCATTCCGTAAAAGAATCCTTTGGAGGGCCGATTCATATCAGAGTCTCCGTTCGAATAATTCACTTCCTTCCTCCGTTTTTCGTAAACCATCTCCAGCAGCTCAGGCCAATTTATCGTAGGTATCCTTCTCGAGAAAGACTGGCTTTCCGCAGCTAAGTTATTACCCTAGAGTGTCTTCCGATGGAACGAACGGTGCGTGCCGTGTTTTTCCGAAGCATTTCTGGAAAACTTGTAGAATTGCTTAGAGTGGCGGTGTTATCTTTAGAACAAATACCAAGGAGCTTTGTAAACGGCACAAGTTTTTATACCAATGCGTTTCCTGTTTATTTGTGGATAATACCGTTTACCCTTCGCTGTAGAAAAAGAAGTAGGAACTTGAAATCATATCGCCAGTGGTGTTATTATAGCATGAAATGGTGTTCGGAATCGAGTGAGTGAACGTGTAACAATAATAAAATTGAAAATGTAAATGGCAAATAAATTTATTCTGAAACTTCATATTTTATATTATTTTTTAGTTTCAAAATGTTGAACTCTATCGTAACATTGATTTCAAGCCTTTGTGGTGCGCTCCAGCCCCTGTGGTACAAAAAAAGAGTTTTACTCATGGTCCAATATGAAGTTATAAATCTGCAAACCACTATTTGATTTTTGCGAAAATTGCATTATTCGTTTTTAGAAAACAGAGAAGCAACTTGAGTTCATTGAATAAATCTAGTTCCAAATGGAGAAAGTTCTTTTTTTTCGAAAGACTGTGATGTACGAAAATACAGTAATGCGGGATTACAGTAAGCTCCTCAGTTAAAAATTAGTCACCTGCTTCTAATATGAGGTACGACCTCAACGAGAAGCCCAAATAGCAGTAGCAGTTCTGAATGGCATGATGAGTCGAGGCTGCTTCTTCCCTCACTCGGTGTCCCTTAGCCTGACCAAATGCAGTAGCTCGTTTTTGTCATTTCGGGACGTCTTCCTTTCGCTCCATCGTTGTGAAGCAACTAAAACACAAGTTTTTTTCTTGGCAGCTCTGATTAAAGCTGATATCAGTACTTGGTTGAGTACTTACATATAACGTTGACTTCGGTCAGAGCTTTGAAAACCGATTGATGAATGTAGTAAATAACTGCGGCACGAAAAACAATAGGTGACTAATTTCTTATACGGTGAGCTTGTGATGCACGTTGTTTAGGGGCAGGATGGAACCGTTCTCAGGAAACTAATAGTTACTTTATGTGCCCAAAATGTAATAAAATTGTTGAAGATTTTTTAAAAATTACAATCTTCTACAAAGGTTTCCTAAAAAATCCATAAAGTGTATTTTAAATTAACTGAGTGCTAGTGATACTTCAGTGTTTTGTGTATGAGGTCTATCATTACACCGACTGAAGACGATGACTGGATCTTATTTTGCCCAGTTTGTGTTATGTAATCTCTGTAGTTTAGAACTTTACCAATTTCTAAAAATAAACTGAGTAACTACTGTTGAATTTGTACGAGATAATTCACCTTAAAAATTCATGTATCTGATGATATCAGTGAAAGGTTGAATCATCCCCAAATACAAATGGTTTTCTTGTTCTCATTTAGTGGTAAAAATGAAATGCTGGATGCAAATGCGCACTATGAGTGTCAAAAACTTACTTTTATATCTTCAACATTGCGAGTTTTAGCTTTCTGCTTCTCAGAGAATGTATCGAAAGCGCTTTACTGAATGGCATTCGTTAAGAAATGAATCTAGTATTGGTAGTGGGAGGGTATTTGTTGAGTTTCAATATGTTTTGAAATGAAAATGAAATATTTCTGGAAAATACTTAATAAATACCAATTTAAACATCTATCAACAAATATCGTGGGGAATAATGAAAGAATACACTACTGATATCTGTAACGTGAGCTAGATAAAACCCTCTGCAACAGCACTATCATGATGCAAAAACAATAATTTCAAGGGGATGATCTTTTTTCAGTTCATGTGGGTCTTTATTTCGCAACTTCCGTTTTTTTTCAAATGTGAGATCAAAGAGGCAAAATTTTATTTGTTGCTCAGAAGGTCTCGGACGTTCGTTGGGACTTGTATCCGGAATTTGGTGTTCATTTTGAAGTGATTACAAAATGACTGATAATACTAGCCGCTATCTTTGGCCAATAATGACACACTATATGTTATTTTAGAATTAAAATTTTTGCTGCCAAATGCGACGGGAGATACGTTCGTGGAAAAATCAGTTGAACGCGATATTTCTTCGAGGAGATTCAAGAGATATAAGATGCAAATTTCGCCGTGTGTAGATGAATTATGATTAACGTCGAACTATTTTAAAAGCAAATTTTTTCACTCTACCAAGAATAAAGCATCTCAAATATTTCAAGAAAAACATGAATATAAATTATTTGAATAATTTCTTCACAACAACATTCATCAAGTCCGTTTTCTCGAAGTATTAAAACGTAATGCAAAATTCCCCAAAAATTCAAAAAAAGACTTAAAAAAGTTATAGAAATTATCTTTATACTGTGGCTTAGACAAAGACAACTAGCATCAAGCACAGCAGCGAGCGCCGCTGGAACGCGAGAGAGCTGCAGGTTTGAGGGAAGATGACCTCTGCTCCGTAGACGAGGGAGTTTGTGTCTTCAGAAGTGGTAACATTGTGTTCTGGGCAAAATATTTCCGGACACTTAAGTGCGTTTTGCTTAATTTTTTAAATAGGTTTTATTGCGTGAAATATTTGTATAACTTTTGTATTTGAAGTTTTGTACAACATTACATTCTATCAAATAAAAATAATTCATCATAACAATGTTGTATCTTCAGTTAATTCATTGTACTCTTAATTGTCATGTTCTTTATAGCTTGTGAAATTTTAGTATTTCAACTGTTACGCTATATTATGCCAAATCACCATAAATAATGAAATTGGGCAAAATATTTGGACTTACTGAAAAAGATTGTGCTAAATTTACTTCCGTGCTGATATGTCATCACTAGGAATGCATAAAAATTACTTCAGGTTCACCATACTATCAAATCATCCACATTTTCTGGTAAAACATGAAAGACACCAAAATAGGGTATTTAAGCAAGTCATTTGCAAGGGACCTTTATGAAATAGGGTTAGAAGCTTCTAACACTTCTCATTCTACCAGCAATAATTCTTGAAGTGGCTGGTAGGCCAAACGTCTGTGACACCCCCGTACGGAGATCCTAAGCACCCTCGCCAAAGTGAGGAGTCCCAATAGAGGGCCCCCATTGAGCGAAGCCGAACCGACAGGGTTGAATGAGCATAAAGTTGCAAGTAGGTCAATTTTAGTAATGTGATTTTCACCGATGAGTTTTCACCGTGCAAAAACTCTCGATGGATTTGATGGATGGTCATCTATTTAGCTGTTGAATGGGCTGTTGAATGGTCGTCCGTCAGGAAAGCACATTTGTCGGCTCTGTGGTGGGGAGTCATGTATTGGGTGCTTATCCAGAGGAAAGAGTTAATTGTCCCCTTCAAACTGGCCAGAAGGGTCAAGACTGAATTCAAATTCATATTGTAAGCTCTTGGAGGACACATTTCTTCCCGGCTTGATAATCAACCAAACATAAAAAGAACATCTTTGAATTTTAAACAGGATAATGCAACTGCACGCATATCAAAGAGTGTAATCAAATGGCTGATAGACCGTGGATTCAACGGGCACAATTTGATGGTGTGACTTCCAAACAATACCTATTTTAATTCCATAGAAAATTTATGATCTATTGTCATGGGGAGGATTTATGCTGGTGACAAGGATTACTTATTCTGAAAAGTCTTGTGAAAAGCAACTGAAAGTGTTTTTCGATCAAATAAACCATGTGAGATAGCACAGTTGACATCACCAGCTGACAGATGTCTTGTTAGGGTATTGAAGAATGGAGAAAACCATGTTTGCTCACAACCTTCATTGAAAGTCGCCATTGTTTTTTCATTCATTATACCTTGTCGTACTCAGTAATTGAGTACTGTAATATACTATTCTATTGATAAAATACAGAAAAAATATGTTATTTCTATTTATCTGATCCTTTGAATGATGGAATTGAACATTAAATTAAGACATGTATACTTGGATCATAAAAAATAGTAAATTTTAATTCATTAGAATAATCAATTGAGAATAGTGATCCGAAAAAAGCACGGCCAGCTCTGAGTTTTTTATAAATATATTGGTGAAAAATCCTTTTGATAATCAAGCAGAACTCACTTATATGTACCTATAATTAAAAATGTATACAAATACTTATTAGTTATTATACACGTTGTTAACGAAACTTACAAGCCATGGGTCCCTCTCGCTTAGGATAATTTAGCTTAGCAAAATTTAATTTAAAAACTTACAAATCATGAGCCTCTATCGCTCAGCATAATTCAACATGACAAAATTTAACTTAAAAGCTTACAAATCATGAGTCTCAATCCCTTAGCAGAATTAAAAATTCTTAACAAAGAATGTGGCTGCCGAATTTCTTCGAATGAAAGTCTTCACTTTGCTTTCACTTTGTTCCCTCAGCTTTAGGAGCTGGAGCGATAACATCCGAGTTTAATATTATATTTCAGCGTAAATTTAAATTGCCTAATGAGCTACAGGACTTAAGGAAGTTTTTAAGTTGAAACGATCTCACGACGAGCTGTTCCCATACAGACGACGTGCTGTTCCCACACAGACGACGTGGTGTTCCCACACAGACGATGTGGTGTTCCCACACAGACGATGTGGTGTTCATTCGATCAGTTTCCTCGCCTACATTTTACTCCGCAAGACCCTTGAGTTTTTCATTCTTCTTCATCATAGGTCTCGTCCTGGAGTCCAGTCAGATGTTTTGTTTCACTTCTTTAAACAGTATCAAAATAACTTTCACATTATCTGAAAACATACTTCCGGGTTCGTAATCCACTTTTTGGATGGTCAAGTCAATCAGAGAAAATAAAATTATTCAAAGTATTCGAGTTTTCATGTTCAAATCCTTGTAATACTTGTCACTGTATTTTTGGGGGAATTAATGAGCCCGCTGTAGTTAATGTCGAATTTTATAAGTTATACCTGTAAAACCCAACACAAAGCGAGGAAACTTTGACAGCAAACGCGGTTTACACTCTTCATTTCAGACGTTAACTCAAATCGCTCACGTGAAGTAATTAAAGCCTATCAAAAAATTAAAATGGATTCATACAAAGCACACACCTCCGCCCATGGGGATAAATTGTTTATCGCCGTTCAATCTTGTGATTACGCTAACATTTTTTGCTTGCCCGCTCGCCTTCACAGCCCGCCTACCCGCTTTGCTCGCCTGCCCACGCTGCCTGCCTGCCCGCGTTGCCTGCCTGCCCGCGTTGCCTGCCTGCCCGCGTTGCCCGCCTGCTCGCGTTGCCCGCCTACCCGCGTTGCCCGCCTACCCGCGTTGCCCGCCTACCCGCGTTGCCTGCCTGCCCTCTTCGCACTATTGAAGATCAAAAAAAGCTACACACAGCGCTGTGGTGTGGCTCCAGCATTTGCAAGTAGCTCCCACAGAGTTGAAGCTACTAGTATATGTAATTTACTACTTTTTCAACCTCCCCTGATTAGATGCTCAGGATTATTCAGTTCAAGCTCTCCTTGATGGAATAATTGTAGGGCGACATTGTACGGAAATTTTGCTTGTTAGCATTCTGCACTTTTGTACATATTTTGGCCAATGGAATTTGTATTCAGCGAAGCAGATTTTGACCGCTACTTTTGAAATCCGTCAGCATTCGGTGTCAGATGTAATGGAAGGTTCAACTGTATCAGAAGCAAGTTATTTTCCTTCCAACTGCTGCTTTTCAACGTTAGCGTATCATTCTTGGAGTAATATATAAACGATCATACATTCGTAGGCCACGAAGCTTCAAAATTCTTCTAGAAAAGGAAAGAAATTACATTCATGTAGTGAAGTTTTTCATTCAAGTATATTGATCGTGTATTATTAAGCTCAGACAAATATTAGTCAATATTGCTTTTCGGGCTTCAGTTATTTACTAAGTTCACCAATCGGTTTTCGAAACTGTGAGCGATGTTCAGACCTCATACAACTGCAAAACAAGCATCAGTCTTCATCCAGAACTGACAAGGTATGGACTTACTTTTTATTTGCTTCAAAACGATGCAACGAAAGTAAGACGTCTCGGGATAGTAAAATGTTGCTTTCTCGATTGGGCGGGCTAAGCGACACCCAGTGAAGGAAGAAGCAGAATTTGCTGATGTTCCATGCCGCACTACTTTGAGGGGGTTCCAGTAGTGGAAACAATCCGGAAGGCAATTCAAGGCAAAATTGTAGACGGAAGAAAATTCTAGCAGATATGGATCGTCGCGCTGTTTGTCCTACATCAAGAATGGAACAACTGTGAAACGTCAATGATGGCTCTTCTGCTGCTCTTTGTGAATGAGCTCTTCGTAAGGAAGGGATATATGGAGCCGAGTGGCTTTTAACCGGCATATGTTTACTCCTGCCCACAAGACCACTTGTTTAATCTAGGCCAAAGTACTCGCACATCTGACTGCAGGAGAGCGAAGAAGAGTCATGAGGTCAGATGAATCACAATTCAGTCTCTTCTATAACAATGATGCCCGCCGTCGGGGTTCATCGAAGCCCTCATGCAGCCTTAGAAACATTTATTTACCACAAGCAATTTGCATCAGATACAATTTACAATCAAATGAGGAATGACGAAGAACCGGGATCAGGACATATGCCACATGTGGGCCCGAATAAGCTGCAAGGCTTCTAGGGCCTTCAACGAAGCCTGTGTGCAGGGGCGATACTAGGAGGAGGAGGGTCTGAGATGTTCAGGGGCTGTTTCAATTACACAGGAGTGGGTTCTATAGTTGAAGTATCTATCAAGCTGAAAAAGCACAGCTGCATTTTGCTGCCAGATAACCAAGTTTTGCTCTTTGCTGAATATCTAAATGAAGAGAAGAAGTTTACTTCGTTTTATTCAGGATGACAACTGCCGGGTGCATCAGGCCAGAACTATCATTAATTGTCATTTCAGTCATTCAGGATATGTCAGCCGTTTAGATTGGTCTGATAAGTCCCCAGATATTAACCCAATACAAAATTTGTGTTACCCGCCTAGAAGATAAGTTAAACGTCGAGAAGATCGTCCACGTACTGTGGCTGGTCTACAATATCCCGTAATGTAAGGGTGGTCTGAAATCGACCAAGTGTACATTAGAACACTTGTAGACTCTTCGTTGCACAGAATTACCGCCACTATGCGTACTCGTAAAGTCCCACATCATATTTGTAATAAGTGACCCATTTTTTGTCCGGAGAGCTCATGGCCGAACTTGGAGATTTCTTCACTTAGAGATTTCTTTCATGGAATGAAAGTTTTAAAGTGATTGATATGACAACAAATTAAGGTTGAGGAAAGCATTGAAGGAAAGCATTGGTTGAGGAAAGCGGGAAATTGCGCTCTCATCTAACGCAATTTCCCGGAGCTGAAATATTTTCATCAATCTTTTGTGTTCGACAGACGATGATAGGTTTATTTTCTGGTAGTACTTGATACTGTCATCCCGCTCCCAATATTCGACAGGCGATGATAGGTTTATTTTTTGGTACTACTGGATACTGTTATCACGCTTCCAGTGTTCGACAGGCGATGATAGGTTTATTTGTGAGTAATCTTTCACACGACGAGACTCACGAGCAGAGGCAGGCGCGTTGCTGGTGCCTGGGGAGGCAAATGTCAGACGGCGAACTGGGCGCTTAAAGGTGTTGGCCTACGGGGCTGACGGGCGCTCCTGCAGGGGCAGAGTCAAGCCCAGTGTTGCGTGGGGGCAGTGTCATGCCCAGTGTTGCGTGGGGGCAGTGTCATGCCCAACGTTGCAAGGGGGCAGAGTCATGCCCAACGTTGCAAGGGGGCAGAGTCATGCCCAATGTTGCATAGGGGCAGTGGGTGTGAGATAGAATAATGAAATAATCTAAAAAGTAATAAACCTTGTGAAAAGGTAGGGAAAATAAATGAATGACTCACATGAACACGAATTATGCCTCTTCCTATGTGCATGCTATTGAAAGTTGGTCAATTGTGTTTTTGGTTAATTCATGCGTGACATGCACACCCAACGTCTAGTTAGAGAGGCAGCAAAGTTATTATTCGTATTTTTCATGGGGCTTCCTAAGGATGTCATCTTGGTGTTGCATGATAGATTGAAATTTTTAGCTGCTTTATTCGTGAATTTATAAAGCTTGCGATAAAAACACTTGGTTGCCAAAATTCTTGAAAAATACCGATATATCGGCTAAAAACTTAGACTCGGTATCTCTAGAATGAGGAAGCAATCATCGATTAAATACACAAAACGTTTTTACTAACTTATGCTCTGGAATTAGGACATTTCTTATTCTCCACTGCTCCCGCCAAAAAGTATCAGGCGATGACGCAGAAGAAGTTGTACTGCCGGCCTGAGGAGCGATGCTGAGCTCATCACAAATTTTAGGAACTCGCGCACATGAATTTAATTAGAAATCTTCGTTCAAAATTCAATTCCGATTACTCGAATAAGGAAGGTGTCAAAGTTTTTAAGAAAGATTTTCTTCAGGACTTCAGAACACCAGGTATAAACAGTCACAGAGTTCGAATTTTTCCTCCTAGAACTGAAAACCTAGGGTCCGAGTTGCAGCAGTGAAGTCTAGTTCCGAGAGAGTTATTTCGTGTTTGATTTGAAGTACGTCTTCACAGACGCCATCAAAGTGCTTCTCCAATTTTTGTACAGCCAGTGGTTCAACCATTGTACAAAAAGAAAATAGGAAAACTTTTCTTACTCTTTTGCATACATGTCAAATGCAATATCGTCCCGACTTTGCTAGCACCGTAAACAGTCAACATAACGGTCAAGAAATCTCACTAAGCTCAGCGTAAACTGGTTACCTCAGTCATAAGAACTCTTATGAATAGCTTGCTTTCCTTTGCCTAGCCGTTCAAAGTTACCGAGATGGCTATGATTCTAAGAAGTCCAATTCTCGCAGCTTTTTCGTGCATTGCGCTCAAAGCTAGCCAGGGGCGGGCATTATCGTTAGGGCTTCCAGCCAGAGATTCGGAGGAGCGTTTGGCAAAAACACTGTCCCGATTTACGCATTCGCTGAGCCTGCTGCCTCGAGGGGCCGTAACTTAAGGCAGATGGCGATTTAATAGAGCCACTTACGAGCTCTCAGCACTCAGTCCAGCTCGAAGAAGCGTCTCGCTGTGAGTGACGTCGCTCCAGCCTCTCAACCGGAGTCTTGTTTTTCTGAAGGTGTGCCCTCCCGGTTCTGGGCTGGGCTTCATCGGTAGCATTGTTCAGAGCGACGCGCAACTGTGTTTTAATTGGTTATTCAAATGTGCTCCCATATAATAGTTCCGCTCAAAACATTATCGATAATGAATCCGGTAATTTCATATTTCATGAGTAGAAAAATGATTGTTAAGGAACGAGGAACCTGAAACAAAGTCTGGAATTCGGTTGAATAATTTACAGGAAACGTTCGTTAGTTACAGTGAAGAGCGTCTTAGAAGACAGTTGATGACAAAATAGCACGAGAAAATTGTTCCGTGAAAATGACCCTCCCATGGTTGTGTTTTCAGCTGAATGGCTCGACGAACATCGCGGAGCGGTGGCCCCTGGAACAGCACCTCCAAGATTGCTTGTAAGCCCAAATGTTATTCCGAATTTGGCCAGCCTAGATCTCCGGGTCTCTATATTGCTGCAAAATTTGTTCTTTCAAATTAGAGGAATCTGCAAAATGTTCTCAAGAATACCCAAATGAAGGAGGAACGTCGTCTACTTTTCTCAAAGAAGGTTGCGAGCTGAAGTGTACTGCAGTGACCGAACATTAATTTTGAAGCACTTTTTCTGAAAATTCACCGAGTTTTATATTTTTTCCGAAAGTTATAGTAAGTCGAACACATAAAATCATCATCATCAAAGTTTCTTGTTTTACTCGCTGCAATCCTTTCCCAAAATTGGCAAGCCCATAAGCAAACTACAGCTCGTGCCATGCTTTTGTGCATCAGTCTTTTTATTTAAAAATGAAATTACTCAGTTTTAAGCAATAAAATTCGGTAGAAATATTGGTAGCACTGATATGTACGTATGTGCAACTTTTGAATCAGTTGTGCACAGTAGTAAACAAACTAGGGCAACGCCAGTGTCTAAAGAACGTGCCAGGCTTCTGTATCTTGTTACATAAAGATACATAAAGATTCTTTACCTAACGGGCACGAACATACATTAATTAAATTGGATTTTAAACACGTCCTCTTCACTGATGAAATGCGTGCTACTCTTGACAGGACTGACGGGTGGAGCAAAGTTTGAGTTCTAAAAGAAGCCTCTCGCCCCAACATCATCGTCGTCAATAAAGAGAAAGAAAAGAACTCTTATAATTCGGGCAGGAATTAATGACAATCAATCAGTGGGTCCTTTTAGAAACCCTGAAGTTGTAAAAACGAGTGTAGCTGGCTATGTTTTCCTGAAGCATATGGTTGTTCTGTGGTTCTGAAGGATGTCCCATGTCTACAAAAGAAGCTTATTTTTATGCCCGACAATGCCCCGTCACATGGTACAAAGGCTACTGTAGAATATTTGAAAACTTTTGTGTTCAAACATGGCCGACTCATAAAAGGGCCAGCGTGTCCTCCTGGCCTGAACCCTTTTGAAAACTGACGGATTCAGGATGACCAGTCAGGATGTTAATTTTCCACCAAGAATCACCTGTGGAATGAGCTTGAAACTTATGCTTATGGTATTATATAGCAAATGAAATTTAGAATTTGATGAAATGTATGGGCAAACATTTCTTGGCCATTCTTGAAACACGAGGAGAGTACATTATTCATTAATGTGTTTCTCGTAAATTATGTTAAAAAATATTAGTACTAAAATGCTTATAATGTTTATACCTCATTTCATTATTATTAGTAAAACTTGAAACTGTGAATGTCCTGAATTTTATAGACTTTTGATATCGGTGCACCAAATTGTGGCTAAAATTTAACTGAATTAAATGCATTTAAAAATTTTCTTTAATATTAGACTCGATCGATATAAAACTCATACTTAACAGTTAAAGTCTTATCAGTATGGAACTCGCCAAATTATGTAATGAGTGATACATTTTTGTGCTAATGGTTAAGAAAAAACTATGTTACACAAAAGCTTGACACAGGAGTACAATTTCTGAGGAATATAATTACAGCCAGAAGAATATAATTTCATTCTAATCACACTAACCTGCCCATGCCAAGATATCAGCAAGCAGAAGAGGCTCGTACAAAATTCGCTCTCATATACCTCTGAGTCAACCTTGCTTCTTCAAGTAAGCTATACGCGTTAGTGGTGAGAGGAAGACTGAGTAAGGAGTTAATGAGGGAATCACAGTTATTTGAAAACCCTGCACGATTCAGGCTGCACTGCGTATGGTGGTGCGGCGGTCCTGGGTTCGTCTGGAATACATGTGTATAAAAACGAACTGATTTTCCGAAAGTTGTTCCGCAAATATCCGTGTGTGCTTTTCTGGAACGTCTGTAAAATGAAGCTATTGTTTAAATTTCGTAAATCGTTTTTGCAGAGAGATCGTTTTTCTTCAAGCCGTACAAAACTGCACGCTCGTAGTGAAGCCTTTTTAAGTCGGTGTAGCCATTTACATACATGTTGTAAATCGATTGATGAATTGACAGGATAAGATTTAGGGTGACCAGAAACCAGACAAGTCATCAGGAGCTAACATATATTTTTTAATGGATCGCATATGAATGCAAATTAATCAAGTGAGCCAAAATGTCTTTCGTGCTATCGTCTCATCATTGATCGGCTACAAATGTAGTTGAAAGTGATGTTAGGTAAAATGTACAAGCGCTAGAACTACCTAGAACTAAAATGTACGCTGGAAATCCAGGCAAGCAAAATTCCTTTCGATTTTCAGTGAATATTCTGAAACAAGTTTTTTAATTAAAAAGTTTGGTAAGGGTGCCGTCTTGGTTTATTCAAGGCTTTAGACGCTGTATGTGCAGCTTTACGATGCTCACCTTGCGATGTTCCTTTTGTTTAACAAGCTTTTTAGAACCTTCGCCTGCAAAGACTCGAAGCAGATTTCGGTCGCATTCTTGCTCCAGTCTGCAGGATCTTCTAAAAAGCTGCAGGAGGTCCGTTCTCTTCCACAGAGACAGGGACTTACCATTAAGACGTCGATATCGAAAAATACTCCATTGTGGACCGCTTTCAGATTTTGGCTAAAGATAGTTCCAAATCTTTTATTTTGTTTTATCTGTTTTAAGCTGTCTATTGGAAACGTTAAAGGCTCTTCCACTGCCTGAAAACTTGAGGTAATTTTCATTTGACTCAATCGTTTTTAGCGGGGGAGTTAAATGCAACTGGGGAACATTTTGTCATATCACAGTCCTGAGAGGAAATATCATTGTATGACTGCTGCCTCTTTATATTCGAAAAGAGACTTAGGCGACTGATCTTGTTGGTTAATCAAGTCTCAATCATTGAGGCTGATGATTTTATGTCATATGGAAGTAAAAGAGAATTTGGATAATTTCTAGTTTCGCAATTTTTCACCGATTTCGACAGCCTCGCATGGCAAAAGGATTTTAGTCTTTCCTAAGCATATTGGTATTTCTCAGAGCCCTCATTGATATCAAGGATGATTTTGCGAGTCTTGGAGGAGATGCGTGATAAACTATGTGTTCTGTTTTACTCTTCATGTCTTAATATGACTACAGCCTCGAATGTATTTCTAAATTACATTTAATTAAGTAGCCAGTGTGGTGCTTTTTCATTTCATTTTTCGATTGACATATTTACATAAAAATTGTTGTTAGGAAATGTTTGATATATTTACTACTAACTTATTTTCACATATTTATTGAGAAAGTTATACCCTATCTCTGAGTTACATTGATTTACGGATTTTCTTGGATTAAAAATCTCATATCAACTACATAGATTCATTTAATGGGCTCTTCTGAAAGTACAAAACTTTTTCTGAATTATAAAAGAATATTATTAAGGCGATGCAATGATCTAAAAACAAAACAAAAAGAATTAGCGTTGTGAATAGAATCATGAATTTCATGTTAGTCTCATCTGTTCTATTTTCCTTGAAATTTCATTGCTTGAGCGCCTAACTATTTCCAAACATTCGCAGCATTCGAGCTTTTAAAAAAATTGTTGTGAGTACCAGAGACGAGCTCAGACCATGCCTTCGCTACGTTTGTTTTGTTGGGAACGTGCGTATTTGAATTGGGAAGATTTATTGAGATTGGTAGCTTGTTGCGCCGCCTTTCGAATGGGAAATCACGCTACAAGATGATATTTTATCTTGTTTACAATGTTTATACCTCATTTCAGTATTCTCAGTAAAATTTGAAACTTTGAAAATTCTGAATTTTATACTTTCCATATCGGTGCACCGATATGAAATCGAAATAATTCGATTGCAAACGTGGAGAAACGTCAATTAACTCTTTAGGTCTTACAGGGACACGCAAGTCTCAGTATCATTTTGACTTGGAATGTCAAATCTGCAGAACTGTGAATTTATTTGGAAAACTATCTGTATTCCCAAAACTCACAGAGTTAAACAATGAAAAAAAATTAAAATTAAAATTTAAGAGAAAAAAGGCTAGTGTACGTAGCAAATTTTTCAGGAAATCAAAGTGTCACAAAGTAGAGTTGCAAAAGTTTTAAGCAGATTCAGGGAAATCGACTCGTAGGAACACAGATTTCGTTCTGGAAAGGGCAAAGTCACTTCTGAAGTTGATGGCAAGTTTATCAGTCACCAGAATTCTAGGCAAGCAAGAGACAGCTCAAAAATATGGGTTCAACTGAAGGCAACCAAAACCAATGACGTGCCAGTGGAAACTGAAGCAGCCTTCGGCATGATCGAATGCTGTGGGAGTCTGGTCTCGAGGCAGGGTAGCAGACAGGAAACTCTTCCCAAGAAAACAGACCTCAAAGAAGAAACTTTGGTCAACTGAACCAAAGAACAATGGAATGCGATGCTGTTTATAGGCGAAGTCTCGGAAATGCTGATGAAAATGGGGTGGCAAAATTTC
The DNA here is from genome assembly GCA_014899125.1 of Orchestia grillus. Taxonomy (NCBI): domain Eukaryota; kingdom Metazoa; phylum Arthropoda; class Malacostraca; order Amphipoda; family Talitridae; genus Orchestia; species Orchestia grillus. The sequence goes on along the minus strand of VOMN01058210.1, from coordinate 40,207 downwards.
AAGTGATTACCTGACAAAATGAATGGCAAGAATGTCTGGAATTTGTAAAGCAGTTACCAAAACTGTTGGAGGCTATTCTGATGAGTCAAAAGCCAATTTATTTACTGTAATATATATCATATGTGCAAATTTTTTGACAGCGTTCTTGGAAATAGTTTTACAGGGATTGAAAATAACAATGCTAAATTTTGCTCGCAATGTTAGTAATGTAAGCCAACCACAGAAAATCAAGGGTATATATCAACTCTTGACTAATAGTGTACATCTTTCAAGCTCAAGAAGATTGAAAGCCGATGTTCATGAAAATTGTTCAGGACATTGCGAATAACTTCTGTTCAGCTTCCACAATAAGCGAACCTGAAGAGCTGTGAGTTTTACGGTCTGGCTACTCCTCGGTCCTGCAAGACTAAAGTCGGTCCTGCAAGACTGAAGTCGGTCCTGCAAGACTGAAATCGGTCCAAGCTCCGTCCTCCGACGGCTATGTGGCTTGACCAGCTGCCCGCAGCTTGCGCTTCAGAAGCAGGAGCAAAATGGTTATGCATTTGACAGACGAGCATACTTTCATTCTACTTTTCCTTAGATGTATCACGTCATATTTTCTGCATTATCAAAGCTCGTTTTTGTGCTCATCGTTGAGGTACGCCTTCAAGGTGGCTATGGGTGCAGAGGCCGCACAGCCGCCAGCGTCTCCAAATAATTTATTCGGCCACCTCCAAACTTACCCAGCGCTTGTCTCACAAAACAGTCTCGTAATGACTTACGCTCGCCAGCCTCCATACACACATTCTGTCTCCATCGGACGCTGTAGTATGATTGAACGTGTCGTATATACGGCCTCAATTTCCGAAAGGTTCATTGTTAAGAAGCGTTACTTTTGTGACAACGGTCCTTTGCATTGGTTGCATCATTGTTCGCTTTGTACTCGGCTATTTAGTCGTGAATATTTAAAGCCCAGAGATCTGAACGGATGGTCGTGGCTTTGACGTAGCATTTTAAGTAGGTTTAAGTCCTTTACTTTTATTCAACAGCGACTTACGACGCTTCAATTTTATCGCTGCCCTCAGTGCAGCGTGCGCGTTACTTTGTTTGCCCACAAGATTGATCAATCTGCGACCATAGGTAACATACCTGTACATTTGGGAATTATATCAAGCACGAAGTAATGAACACCTGTTTCATGGTCCGTAACTCTTGCTAAATATTTTATAGTAGCAGTAATTAATATCATCACTTAAGTATTCATTCGGTGTAGTTATTCTTTTAACTATCAGCGTTGTCGTCACACTGACGGGTGATGTTCTACGCTGCTGTGTCGGCTGCAACTGTGACGTCAATTGAAACTCCTTACTGAATTGAGTTGGTTCTGAGAATGCAGTATGTCCTTAAACGTATTATAGTGATGGTAAAATCCACTAGCAGAGCCAATCGAAGATAATCCGACGATAATTTTTTTTCTAAATTTTTATGAGACGTTATTTCTAACGTAGTTGCATTATTAACCACTTTTAAATTATTCCGTATTCCCGACATCATTGTACGCTCCCGGATTTGAATGTTTTAACTGAATAATTATTTTCCGTCGAAGTATGTTCACATGATGTGTGTATAACCATGCACCGTAAAATAAATGTATTCCATCAAACCTGGCCAATCTAAACTGTTCCCGATATTTAGGAGTTTGTGTTCTCTTGCTCTCTCATGGAAAGATCAATATTATGCTCGCAGGAAAACAGGTATGACGTTTTGTTCACTCAAATGGGCATTGATTTCGATAAAAACGTCTCAGGAATGGCGTTGGAAAAAAGATGACAAATGACGTCTCGTATATCAAATTAAGCTTAAATTTTGAAGTTCAATATTAAAATACAGGGTATGAAAGAAGAAGCATTCAAATCACGCAGCAAGGTAACTTCTTGATAAGCTATTTGTTGCTATTCATTGTCTATTGTTACACGGCGCTGGCAACATGAACCATTTATGAAATACAGAAATGATAGACCGTGCTTATGGTGCTTGCTGATGGTAACGCCAGACGAGCAGCCAGGCTATACCAAGAGAATTTTCCAAACAGTTGCATACCTGGTCATGGAATGTTTACAAATTGATACCATAGGCTACGTGATAACGGGAGTTTTCAAGCAAACTGAAAAGATGATTGTCGTCAGAGGCGTGTAGAAGTTGAGAGACTAGTGCTACGCCATTTTCATCGTAATCCATTTATCCATGAAACATTAAACCGCTAAAATTTCAAAAACAATTTGTTTTCAAAGTTTCATTGAGGCAAAAGTGTTTAGTTGGTTACTCTCTGGTTTACGTGAAACTTTCTACCGCTTTTTCTCTAACATCGATAATTTCCCTGTATACGACAATTATACTCATATCGGTACATTTTGTTGAAAAAACTAGAAGAAAAGTGGTAGGAAGACGTATTCTTTATTCACAAAATTTTATCTTAATTATGAGCAATAGGAGTCCGGTGTAAATGACCGTGAGAATAACTTTCAGTTGTTTCATGAGCAAAAATCATGAAAAAAGGAGTGCGAGACAGCTGGGGCGCTACACAAAACTGTGTCCTAAGTAACGTAATCTCGTGAAATAATGGGACCGTGATGCCTGCGTTTTGTTAGAATAATGAGAATTTTCATATCCTCTCTGTGAGAAATCTATATTTGAGATCGAGAGCTGTATTCGCCGAAGTTCGTACAAAGAGTTCTGTGAGTCGAACCCCAACACTGGTGTTAATTTAGTCAAGGTGTCAGCAAATCAACCAAACTCGATTGTGAATTCATGAAATTTTCTAACTTATGAAACAAACAATGTTCTTACATTAACAAAAATTACATTTTCTCATAAATCTCTCTTTAAAAAATGTTTGGAACAATTGTTAATCGTTGTACAGGAAATTTTTCTGAATATCAACAGTAAAATTTTTTCGTCACGAATGAAAATTGATTTCCGAAGTTAACAGTAATTCAGTAAGTGCTCCAGAAAAGTTCTTCCATATATTTTGCCCGTTTTCTATATGGAAGTTATTTCTACCCCAAATTAAATAGACAATGTCTATTAACCCTCGCATGTCACCAGGCTGTCCCGAGGTTTAGTCCGCGCTCAAAAATTTCCTTGGCGCAAAATTCAGCCGACGGTTACTGAGGCCACACTATTCTCATGCTCATTGTGGCGATGGAGCACATTTGTTTATCCAGTCGCTGATTCCGGTCCTCGTTTTAATGCATGGATGCGAGAGTTTAGGCAGTCATCTTTTAGATAGGCTCACGATCGGCCCTAAGCACACAGCGTCGGCTGAGACCAGCACTCCAATTATTCCGCTGTCAACCTAATTTCGGAGCGGCCACGGAATGCGCGCCGCAGGAACTGGTGCGGAAGCTATTCCTCGGGGCCGACAGCAGCGCGATCTAAGAAGCTGAGCGATTACTGAACCGAGAGTAGGAACATGCGTGGCTGCTCCACCCTGAGCATGAACATGAGCAGCTACTACAACTTGAGCATGAGCTGCTCCTGCAGCAGCGCGAGAGCTGGCCCTGTAGCCTCACATCACCCACCTCGCTGGACCAGACCAAGCTCCAATTCCACCTTGGCTTAGCTCACTATATGGGACTATTTGTGTGCTGCGAGCACGGGGTTTCCTCGTCTGTTACAAAGAGGATTTCGGGCGTTGGTTCTCGTTTTTAGCAGCTTTATCAGGGGGGAGGGGGTTGGGGAGGGGAGGGAGAGACATACTTAATTTGAAAAGCGATAAAGTTAATGTGCGTACGCAGTGGGTCCAATAAATATCCCATACATGACAAAAGCAATCGAAAATTAAATATCTTATAAATTTTTGTAACCTGAGTACAAAATTTTCATAAACATACACAGATTTTAAAACATTGATATCTAATTGACTAAAGTCTTAAATTATCCTTTCAAAAAGTATCCAAAATATCCACAAAATTAATTTTAAAGCTATTGACCATGAACCGTATGTTTATTGCACCCACTGTGTATGTGTGTCCTGCTTTTATGTAAGAAGCAAGCCAGCACATTTCCATTGTATGATCGCTAAGCGTTCTGGCATGTCAAACAGAAACGCCGTATTCAATTGTCTATTCAATATTCGTACAGAACTTGAGATCGGGCGTATGTGACTTGAGATCGGACGCATACAACTTCAGATTGGGTGCACATAACTTGAGTTTGATCAGAAAACGCACCAGCGTCTGTGATCGCAGGACCCATATAGTTTCAGGTGGGGTGGACGAGAGTTTTGCTCCCGAACTTCCTCCACTGCAGCCCTGGCTAGCTGAGCTCTCGCTTTTATGTAAGGCCAAATAAAAGAAATCCATTAAATTCGCCTTAATTTCAAAAGAAAACTGCTGAAAGGCTCATATTAAGTTAATTTCGATACTGACAACGGGTTTAATCCGCAGGAGTGACTCCTCTGTTCAGAATGAGCTTCCTCCGGAATATTTCTTGTTGGATGCAAGTTTTACTTGTTACTTATTAAGTTGTTTTTATTGCTCCTACTTGAGATCTTAGAATATTAAATGCAGTGCGTCAGACAAAATTACTCGTGTATTTGAAGGATTTTCTGTTTGGAAGCGAAAAAAATGGAGTAATTTCTTTTAAAAAGTGTCATGAAATAAAAAACATTAAAGTAAACCACCCAAACTTAATTTTCCAAATAAATTCGATGAACACACGTAACACGGACTAGGTCATTGCAAAATTAAACTTTAATACTAAGTCTAGTTATATTTAACTGGATGAAATTGCTTGTAGTTAACATTAACATGCTCGCTAAACGCTGCGTTACTCTGGAAATTATGAGAAGTTGTGAGTTTAAGGTACGCGAGGCTTGTCAGAAAATCGACTTCTCACCTTTGGGTGTCAATACCTAACATAGAGCCTTGCTCAGCGTGCAATAAAGTGCTGAGTGCGGTGAAATTTCCAAGTAAATAGTTAATATTTCTGTAGTGTTATGGGATGATGAAATATTATTACATATTCCACAAAATAAATAGTAAGATGAAACATTGTCTTGGTATATTTTTCGATGTGCCTTCCTTTTGCCCAGATTTCTCTCTGAAGTTTTTTTCTGAAACTTTTTATTGATGAACGCAGCTTTTCCCGCAGCATTTTGTCCCATCCATCATCAGAGAGAATTTCAAACCGTCGACAGTAGGCACCAGCCTCCAACATAGACCAAACACTGAAATTCAGCGGATTCAAATCGTGGGAAGATGGAGGCTATATTTCCTTACTCCAGAACACTGGGGAAATTGGCTTGCCATCACTTCTGAGTTGTTTTGGACATGTGCAATGAGTGAAACCAAGAGTAAAATTGAAGGTGAAAGGTGAAATTATCTTCATTAAAGTGTTTCTGCATTTTAGGGAGAGCAGAAACCAAAAGTTTATCAATGCATAAATTCGACTTCACTGTTGTGGGCTCTTTCACGAATATATGGAGAGACTTTCACCTTTTGCCCAAACATGACAAAAGCCGGCTCTTTTCACGACAATAAACATTTCACACAGCATCCGGTATGTGTTCAGGCTGCTATCCAGAATTCTATGATTCTGAGAATTGATTTTAACTTTCACTGTGAATATGTTTTCATAAGAAAAGATAATCTCTAATCATGCGCCATGCAGCAGGAAGTTCATAAGAAGCTGAGCTCTGGGGCTCATTTCGGTTTCTGGAGGTTAGTGAATTTTTGGCACGTCTTCAGTTTGAGAGGAGCAAGTTTAAGGTCAGTTTTGACTTTGGTCCGCATTGAATTTTGGCTAATATCCATCTGTATGATCAGTTTAAGGATCACTTCATGAATCGCGTTAGATTTCTCCTGTCACTCTCGCGCACAGCCTTCAGGACTTCGGGGGACCGAGCAGCGCGCTGTCGTCCTCGTCTGGGACGATTTTTGTAAGTATCAAGTATATTGATTCTGTTTGCAGTGTCGTGAACAGCGGACTTTGCCACGTTAACTGTTTAATAATATTAGACTTAGACACTCCCTCGCGATGAAGCTCAGTAGTGAAATTCCCTTTACCTGTATGAATAATTACAGGTAAATTACCTATTTTGAAATAGAAAAGAATTGTACAGGTACAGCTATTACTGCATCAATGATTCCATGATAAAAATGGTTTATTCAAATATTAATTTTAAGTTAAAAAAGAGTCCACCCTCTATTGATTAATTTAATTTTGCCCCACCCTGTATTGGAAAACCTGTTGCGTTTTTCTCTCTTCAAAAAGTAACAAATACTTTTTCTGAATATGAATGTCATAGAAGTGAAAAACGACTTTAGCCAAGCTCCATAAAAAGCACATAATTCAAGTACCAACATAGAAAAGTTGATGGTGAAAAACTTATGGAGCGTCAGGTTTACTTTAAAAGAGCTCATACTTCACTCCATGCTTCTTTTTTGGGTGCCCTTGCATGTTCCAAACCATTTTATGAATTGATCTCATCATTGGTCAGTCATTCTCTATAAGTTAAAATCCGTGTTGAATTTTTCCCGATCAGTGACTTGAGGTGATGCTAGAGAAAGCAATCTGAAGGTGTTAATTCTGTAGCCCTTTGGCCCTTTTAACTTTATGACCTGAAGCGGTGACTGATACATTCCTTTTATAATCTGTGAGATGAGCCGATTTTTGGGGAATCTAATTTTCAGGATAAGAAAAAGTACTAACGTGATCACAAACATTAATGTTGGTCTTCTTCTTATCCTGAAAACACATTCGTAATCTGTGATGATAGCTCGAAGATGACTGAGAGAGTCGTCTTACGTTCATTCAATTCCTTTGAAACTGTAGCCTAGTACTTGATATTCAGTTATGATGATTTTTGTTTGAAGAGTAGGATGTAGCTCTTCGTCAAAATTTCTTTGTTAGAAATTGCACCAATAACAGTACTGTTGCTCCAGAGTCCTGTCTGTGTGGAAATCTTCTTTCTGAATATTCAGAATTAGAGAGTACACTTTTCTGGACTATGCGCCCTATTTGCTCTCAACATCGAATTTTGTTCCAAATATTTCGACATTGACGGTGTGTAATCTGTCGACGATGAAGCTGTTTAATATGCAATATTTAGTGCGCGTACTGAATTTACTCACACTGGTACATACGAGTATACCCCTAGTAAGAATACTCACCGTAGTGCTGAGTTGCAAAATCGCTTCTTTCTTGCTTGGAAATTCAAATCTAACATTTAACGAAGTAGTTCCATGAGAAAGAAGTGGTCACGTTTCTAATAACCTCCAGTGCTGTTGGTCTCCCCAATTTGTGCTTCCCATGACCAGGTGTTCCTGACGGAAGTGTACGGCTGGCTTTTGACAATTGGTTCGGAGAAATGAGCATCGGCTTGTCTTCAGTAAATTAAGCAATGTGTCTACTTTTAAGTGCATTTTGATAGTCCTAATGAAGCGGCCAGCAGCAAAAATAATAACGCTTAGTATCTTTCGCAAACATCAGATATTATACGTCTTATTATGGAAGCACCTTCGCCGTTGACGTGATGATAAACCTGTGTGAAAGTTCCGTGGTCAACATTGTTGATTGTTGTAATTTTTTCATTTCCCATTAAATTGCAGAACAATGTTGAATAAGAACACGAGCTGAAATTAAACTCTACCAGAATCCATCTATGTCGTGTGACTGACTAAATTAATCGACGACAGAGTACAGCGTATTTGTTAAACAATCTTCAATGATAGTGATACTGAATTTATACTAACCAACAATGCGCGTTAGTTTAGCGTGTAGTAGGATGTGGACCACTGGTATTCATACGGATCCATCAGTTACGGAAAGAATAATTTAAGGTTTATGCAAAAGCAAACGATGCATTTCATTGCCGAACCCAGGTTATCAGTCGCCGGCCCTGCGCGGAAGCGGGCCCCAGCAACCTTGAAGCGCTCAAGAAAGGTGTTATGTTTTTGCAGGGCACTATATTCGTGCAGGCTCACGATCTCATCATTTGCTCTGTTTCTAAACACTCGGAGCCCCTGAAAACGGGACTACTTGACTGGATACTTCAGAGTGTGGTGATGCTACACCTGCAGACCCCATGACTACGCAAGTGGGGCTGCCGATACTTGGTGCGTAGTTCCCAACAGTACACCCGACGCCCTAGACTTCCTAGCAGGCTATAGACTCTTCCTATCACAGTAGTCTCCATGAACTCTATGACCAATTTCGTTGTCGCTCTACCAAATTGTTTGATGTCCAAAGTTTAAGCATAGGTCGTTGTAAAGCAAAAGTAAATTTGATATTTATTTCACTTCAAATGACTGTTAGGTGGATAACACAATAAACGTTCATCACACGTCACTGCCGTGTGAGAATTAGATTTTCATGATTTCTTACGCGCTTGAGTGAACATCGCTTCGTGACACATTTCGAGATCGGTTCACTGGAAGGTGTGTTCCAATAAGAAATTCACTCGTAACTTTCTTTGAATAAAAAGTCAAGGCGATGGAAACTACGAGAATTTTCAGCGTTTTTCAAGAATGGGTCCTGCAGGGCTCAAAGTTTTTCGAAGTTTCATCAGCTAAAGGGAATTCTGGGTTCACTGCAAAGCCCGCCTGAACACGTGAATTGTGCAAGCCTCCCTGAATACCTGTTTTATCTGGCACTATGGTTTTCACTCTATACAAGTACGTGTGTAAATTTGAGGGGATGAATCATTCGTAGACCAGACCGGTAAACCTAAAAGTACACTGTTTCTTGAGTTTTTGACGCTGGAGTACTGCTTATTTATTCAAGTCAGAAAACGATCTCAAACGTTGGAGCTGTTGAGTTATTCATACCGTGTAATCATAGCACAATAGCATGCAAAGGAGCTATACTTTCAGTAACTGTTCTGTCCCCACTCATAGTTTCTGCTTCTTTAAACGAGTCGGGACGAAATAAAAGTGAACGCTGGAGCGTTCGCTTTAGTTGGTGTACATAATTATTTCTGAATGAGTGCAGCTCTCTTTACCAGACTTGTTCGTGCACGAGTCGCCAAGTCGAATAAAATTTCCAATCCGAGCGAAGACAATTACGGAGCGCAAGTTACGTCGTCACATGCCGTCGCTGGGCGTAAAATTTCTACGCGCTCCTAAGTTTATACGAGATATTTTTCAAGAGTTTACACCACAAATCACCGTACAAGTAGATGAGAACCAAACACATAATTTTAAATTCTCTGAATGGTTTTACGTATCAAACATGAAGCAGTGTCAATTGTTTTCAAGTTTTGCACAGAATAATAAGAAGCTACTTTACACATCATAGCCTCATACACACTCAACTTGTTTCACTTAGTAATGACCAATATCTATCTCCATTTCTTTATCTGTAGGTAAAAATCAAGAAACAGGGGAGTTAGCGCTGTTCAAAAAAATCGTAATAGTTCATTTCACGAAATTATTGTAGGGAGTTTCGGTTACAAGAGCGACATCAAATATCAAAAGGTACATGCCGAATGGCCATTGTTAACAAATTGTACAAAAAAAATTCCAGAAGCTTAAAATTTAAAAAGAAATATTAACTGTATTATACTTTCAATGGCCTGCAAATTTCATCAATAATTTTTTTCAGGTTCTCTTAATTGATAGACAACTAAAAGAAAGATGGACTTACGTACATACTTCCCTAAAAGCCTTGTAGCTTATTCGGGCCCACATGTGGGATATATCCTGATTCCGGTTCTTCGTCATTTCTCATTTAATTGTACATATGTATCTGATGTAAATTATTTATGATGAGCAAACGTTTCAAATAAGCTCATGTACGTTCGTTCCCATCTTCATCTCCGAAGCTCTCATTACCACGAAGAAAATTTTGAAGCCGCCTTCTCACTGCCCTCATCCTTGTACAACCTTTCTCCGTGTTTTATTGATATTGATAAATGCTCGGGAAGAATTGAGACCAATCTTGAATTCATACACGAGAAGAAAAGGAAAGTTACATTTTTTAATGTGAAAAATTACGGACTTATTCGTGTTTTCTGGAAAAAATAGGTAAGAAATAATTAAAGAGCGAACATTAATCAAAAAGTATGCTTAGGTTTGTTAAAAATTAGATGAAAATACATTGATAAAATCACATTACACAACAGAATTCCTGAAACGGTTATTGTTTTTGAAACAACGTAATTATAAAGCTGAGAATCGTAATTTTACAATTTTAGTGTTCCTTGACTCTGTAGAGCGACATGAAGCTAGGCACAATATCGCAAGTTATGAGTGGTGCTGATGAGTGACCTCCATTATATATTGAATTTAAAATATGTTAAAAGGGCTCAACTGTTTTTTAAACATTGTATCTTTATCTTTCCAATGAATTATCTAGGTGAAGCATTTCAACTTTCTCAATATTGTTCGTACGCAAGACTCAAACTGACATCATACAGAGAAAATTCATGAATTCGTGCTATTTATTGAGCAAAGTTTGATGCTGATGTATGCGATATTGAATGAAGCTGTTCCTACCACGTCACACCTCTATAAAATTCTACGCCTCGCTTATTAGATTTATCTGGTCAGTATAGGAGAAAATAAAACCTGGTTCGTTTTCTCTTCAGAAGGGCTTCCCACTCTCTGTAGTTGAAAATTCTGCCTTGCATTCAAGGGGAACTACCACAGCAATTCAGAAGATTATTTCCCTCTCTAGAATCCAAACTCTGGAGTATTTCAAGATGCAGAGTCCTTCGTAGCTCGAATGTAGATGATAGGTTAACACTTTCGCTATGAACTTCTGCATATAAAGATTGACAGTGATTTGCTCAACGATAATGGGTATAGATAGCATTCAAAAAACTTTGCCGCTGCTGTTCTATTTAAAATTGTTGAACAGGAAGTACTGGTTCTCTCATCCATCGATTTTCCGCAATGCGGCACTCTTCATACAGGATGAGCCTTAGTTTTCTATCAACAGTTTAACAGAAAATGAAGGCATCAACATTTTACGGGGTTCCTCGTATGTTTCGGTAGCTGATTCATTAGCAATCATAGCTCAGCCAACGTTGAGTAGTTGAAAAAGATGAAAGATTTGCTTGGAAGCTCAATTTGGAATATTTTTAGCAACCCCAATGATGGATTGGAAGCTTTTTTGAATGATAAATTATCCTATTAATTTTTGCGTTAAACATAGGTGTTTACCGAATGCAAAGAAAAATAATTTTAGATATTGTAACAGTTTCCTAGACAAGACAATTTGCTCGCATACATCAATGTTATATTATTTTATATGGCTGGTAATACATTAATGAGCCATGTAAGTTTATCCATTTAAACGAGCGATAGGGTATTGATTTTTATGACATTATATGAGCTAGCATATCATGCGTGTTTCTACGTCGTGTAAAGTAGAAGTTTTGTTCAACCAACATATACCAGACCAAAACTTACTACTTCGTACATGAAAAAACTTTTTTGTAGCATTTCTACGTTAATACATTGAAAGTGCTAAAACATTCCATATAAGACATTTTACTGCAGTTCTGGAAGCAAAGTTTATATTTTTATGCTGTCCTATAAAATTTACACATTGATGTAAGATAATTTTATTGAGTCGTCAGAGCAACAGTGAATTTTCGAATACTTCTATAATTTTTCTTCAAGAACGATACAATGTGCAAAAAATTCAATGTCTCGAAACAGCTGAATAAACTCTCGATTCTTTACCGTACATTAATGTATCTCGCTCTACTCACTGTAATCATTTGGAGTCGAAATTCAGAGTATGCAATTTTGTGATCTTCGCTCTTTGCTGATAGGACAATGTAATAGATCCCATAGAATGTCTGAAATAGTTCTCTACACGACAAGGTTCTAAATTAACAAATATTTTAACCTTTATATAAAGGGAAAATTTATTTTGAATAGAACTTGTGTCATGACTAACGGAACAGAGTGCACGGAATTCGTTACACGACTGCAATGAAGTCATGTATTAGTTGAACTTCGAAAGTATCCCAGCCCCTCTCTCCAATGCACATAAATTCCGTGAGCAATTTAACAAAACTGGAGAAGTTTTGCAGTTGCGTTACTTAACGGAGCGTCGGCCGGTGGCTGGGCTCCTCGGCGGGGCCGCCTAATGACGGGTCCTCGAGGCACGCCCTGCGCGGCTCCGTTTTGGGTCTCAGCTCCGTAAATCTGTTAGTTAGCCGAACCTTTCAAGTGTTTTATTAATTCGTGGAATTTTTAGTCAGGGAATTCTATCGTGAAAAATAATCCTTATTAAATTTTTATCAATGTTAATTAAGAGGTCGAACCTAAAGGACAATAAATATCGGAATACTACTTCAAGTTATTAACGTGTTTGAATTCAGTAGGTTTCATTTTAACAAAATCTACGAAACGTTAATGATGAGCGTTATTTTGTGTTGGGGGACATTGTGCGCAACTTGTGATATTAAGTGAGTGACATGAACATCTACACATTGATAGTATTTTCGAAAGCTCATTGCATTGGGCCGACGCTATCAATTTTGAAAACGATTTTTCTTGGTTTGGAATTACATGTATATCTCACTCCAGAACTTCTTAAGAACGATGGGAAGCCTTAGGAAAAATCGCAAGCTTACTAACTACTTTTTACAAAAATTTCTATTACTTTTAATGCAGAAATGAGTCAGAATCCTGATAACGTGTCAGTGATAGTGATGCTAGTACGAAGCTTGTGTAGCTCAGCTGGCGGCGAACATTGGTGAAGTTTGATTAATTGCTTTCCACATGCATTAGACTGCCTGAAATTGAAAATTGTGGTTCAGTTGCGTATTTGAATTCTGAAAGGAAGGGAAAAAGCCACTCCAGCGCCCAAAAGATGCCGAGTGATGCCTTGCTCAGCTCTCTCGCCTGGCTGGAGCTGAGCACACTCCGGTGGCGTCCAATTCTTTGCGTTGGTGGCTCTGGACGACTTGAGTTCGCTACTCCAAGCTCTGGTACGACCGGCTGTCTCTTCCCATCCTCGTGGGATATTTTTCCGCGCGTTCATCCAACGAAGGAGAGGGACATTATTTTTACTGTTTACAAATGAATGCTGACAAGCCTACTCGTCAAAAGTTAGGAAATAATTCATTATATTGAAGAAAATAATCTCTCATATGCTGTTGGCATTGTGAGTGTGCTCCCTGTGCGTTCGTATCTTCCAAATTGTGATAGATAAAGATTGGTTATATTGTATAAATAATTTACAAAATACAACTTGTATATCACCCTAGTAGGTATAGTACATAATTTAACAATTTTCGGACATTTCTCCCATTCCCGGCATTTCGGACGTCAATAAAATTCCTGATTTTCCTTAATTTGAAGGAAGTATGGCAACAAAACCGAGCCAGGAGGCCCATTCTAGAATTTCTACCCAAGTCCTGTGCCGTTGAAAAAGTTATTACAATGAAATATATGCTTATCTCTCCCATAACCTTCTCTACTCAAAAGCTTAATTAAGTGGTAATTAATTGATTTCTTGAATGTATTGGAAAATAAAAAGCGTTTTAATTTTCTCCTGCTTCAGTACCTTCCCTGAAACTTTCCCAGTCTAAAAAGTTTCTCAATAAAGATACTTCTTATAACGTTAGTCCCGCTTTTAATTGAGCTTTCAAAATGTTTGCCAGCTGGAGTGGAAAGATATTATGAGAAAGCATTTAATGACAAGTAGTTGTGTATTGGAACTATAAGGGCACATTTGTATCACTTTTCATTGTCCTTTTCGAAAATCGGGTTCCCACAAGCATTCAGCAGGTACATAAACATCATATTTGTACGAACACTTTCCTATCACTCTATTGTAGCATCAGGCGTGTAAAACTTTTCATCCCACTATTAAGAACAGAACACGATTTTTCATCAAACTATCAGAACATCATTTTGGCTGCAATCTTCATCCAAGCGCCAGAACATGAGGCTATGTCATTCAGCATCCGTCGTGGTGCTTTCTACTAGACACCAGCCTCAACACAGTGGGTGGCGATGGCAGACCACGGCGCTGCCAGAAGTAAGGCTCCGGCTCACTGAACACCAACTCGGCCTCCGTAGACTGAGGGTTGCTACAGCCGCCAGCGTTCGGCCAACTGTAACGGCATCTCGTGAGATTTGCGGTTTTCGGGTAGTCGCAAATTTTCTTATTATTTATGGAATTTATTTGAATTTTTCTGGCATTATTCAAGTTACAAACATTGCTGAAATTGTGGTGCGTCCAAGAAATTAAACTTCGATATACCTGCGAAAATTACGTGTTGATCACTTAAAATTTTAATGAATACTTCGAGGGCGAAAATCAAACAGCTTGAACTAGTTAAATTTGTAGTCATGAATTTTTTATGAGTCTTTCGTTGCATGTAATGAGCATGAGATTTGGGATGCTTACCGAGAACTACGTAGCATTTGAGTTGAGGGATTTATTGTGCAGCGTAAGAAAGATGTCTTCCTTTACAAGTCGTACATCGGTGATCGTACCTCACACCCCTGCATCAAAAGGCGGAAAACTGTGAATGCTCTCCACTGAAAAATAATAAATTTTAACTAGGCGATGTTCTCTTGCTTCATTTCATAAAATTAGCATGAAAAGGCTACTTAAATAAGACTACTTAGGATAAATTTTTTATAGGGGTACGTTCGCTATTTCTCCTTTAATTATATTCATGATTTCTAAAACGGAGAGTCGAAGGGCTGCGCTGCTCTGCGGTTTGCGTGATACAAAGTAACTAAAATATTCTTGCATTTTACTTACTTTTGGTCACTTCATACACTATAAAAGGTGTGGCCGAGGTCCTCTTCGGTCTCAGCGCTTCAAGGACCAGAAATTGAAATAAAATTCAGAAAATAAGAATTAAGAAGGAAATTTTTGTTGTGTGCATTCCCAGACATCAACTCGCAGATTTTTGACTATATCAAAATACTGATATTCAAGATATGACTTATGACCATATCAGATAAGGGCTAAAAAAATATGTTGACTTATATGTCTTCGCGAGCTACTTGAAAGTACACCGACTGGAATTACAAGAATAAAACATGACAAGCTAGGCGTCGTTGAGATGACGCTCTTGTGAGAAGTAAATGTACATCAACTCGAACACCCTAACTATGAACATTGCTACAACGGCCGACAAAATAGCTCGCATAGTACGCTTACTCTCTGCGGTAAAATATGCTGACATCTACGAAGTTACGCGCTGCTCTAAAACAAATTAATGAATTCCGTACCAATGACACGCTCCTCTGAAACATAACGATAACATTGATTTCATATCAATGAAGTGCTCACGGAAAGGGGACAGATTAATACGTTGCGAAAGAATATTCCCATACTGCATATATCACAGACAATAATATTTATGGAAAACGGAAATAGATTGCCTCTGTTAAGTTGTGGTTATGAGTCCAACGTAAGCTTTAAATTACGCACATAAACATCCTAGAAAATAATTAGGGCCACCCCGAATGCTAATGCCGGTATGTGGTGCGCTAAACGGGTCTGCTGCTCCTGTTATAAGCATTTACTCTACGGAATTTTGCCGCCCAAGTTCCGTGATGGTACAGATTGTGCAGTTGTAAGGGGGGCTTGTGAGGGGGGACAGCTGTCAAGGGCGTTTCTGAGGGTTGCATCTATCGGGGGAATGGGCTTGTGCGGGATGCAGCTGTCAGGAGTGCTTGTGATAAGTGTTTGTGAGGGGTGCTTGTGAGGAGTACTTATGAATGATGCATATTTGATGAGAGGTGCAGCTGTGAGGCGTGCAGCATTGAGGGGTGCAGCTATGAGAGGTGCAACTGTGAGAGGAGTAGCTGTGAAGTGTGCAGCTGTGAGGCGTGCAGTTGTGAGAGATGAAGCTGTGAAGAGAGCAGCATTGAAGGATGCAGCTGTGAGGGGTGCAGCTATCAGACGTACAGCTGTGAAGGGTGCAGCTGTGAGGAAAGCAGATATGTACCTCCTGCCTCAGTGTACCTCCAGTACTGCAGTGTGTCGTTTTCTTTTACACATTGCACAACATTAGGTGAGCTTACAAACGCACACGAGCTGTACGAATTCCTGGGTTATTCCATGCTGTTTTCTGAATTTAATACAGCGCTTGCATTTAGAGTGTCAACATATTTTTGTCTCTTAACTTTTGTACATGTTGTTGAGACATTTGACTATTAACTTGCATTTATTTAGTGCAGTGGAATACTTTCCATGAATAATTTTCACCTAAGATGTTTAATTATGCTCAGTGCGCGGTTCATGTTTTTGAATACGAATATGAGTTTGAATATGGAAAGTTGATATTTTTTGTGTAATTTACACTACGTATTAATAACAAAACTATCTAATGCGCACGTATAAAGGCTCAAAATGTCTAAAAACACTGTGCTGAGATTCTTGTGGAGCTGAGTTCTAGAATTGTTCTTCCGAGTTCGACGTGCGCCTCGGTGCCGTTCCGTTGCTTGTGCACGGGCTTTTGGGGAGAGAAAAGCTCTCAGAATACATGGTGTGTGTGTATTCATAAATAAAATTCTTGTGAACTTTGAGACGTGAATAAATGTATTCACAAATACATTTGCCTCAAAGTATCATCGCACATTGAACGCATGGAAAATTATTTCAGAGAGTGAATTAGATTTATTTTCGATCAACTGTGAGGATTAAAAATGAATTCCACCGTTTGCACTGTAATAAAATTTTTATAACGTAAGCTTAAGAAAAGTCCTCATAAATTTTTTAGTACGCTCATTGACGAATATCCAACAGCTCCTACAAAAACTGCGTGTCGTAAAAAATCGTTTTGAGATGAACTGGCGCGAATGGCGCTACTCTAAGTTGAGAATTTTTTCTTGAAACCTAAAGTCGTTTTGCCTTCAGATCACTCACGAGTCTCATGAGCTCAAAACGGTTTCAATGATGTTAAAATCAGGCGTTTTACTAATGTTAGCGAGTGTATCTGAACGAAAAATTCAGGTCACATTTCCACTGTACGAAATCGAGCCTGAGAACTGACTCTGCACGAGCTACGTTTTTTCTGACGCAGGCCAAACCAGCTCTTGTTGGGTTGCTTACTGAAGTCTAGCTCTTCGGACTCTAAGCAGAACCGACATTAAGAAAAAAGTAAGCAATTTTTATTCTTTCGAGGGTGCTAACGTTTTAGAGTATTTCTTGAAATTTTCATAAGAATGATGTATGTTTCAATGTACAATACTTTCCGCTTTGTGATCGATATTGCAATGATTTTATGAAATAACGAAATGGAATTTTCTGTCTCAGCTTACATACATTTATCACCAACAGCTTTGAAAAGTATACGAACTGTAGCCCTGCATCCCTGGACTCTGAGGTGGAATGAAATGTACTCAGAGCAAGTTGTAGTACGCCTGGTACATAACGTGTGGTGCTGAACCTTCAAATAGAGCGAACTGTGAGACGAGCTTGGAAAGTCAATATCTTCTTCATAAATGATCAAAAAGCATGGTACTACTATTTCTAATTCTCACTAAAGAATTTTGAAAGTTTTAATGGATACAAATTATCTGTAATTGCATCATTACACAATCAGTCAATTATCTTGAACGAAAACATTTAGGTTATTGCAAAGATAAAGTCCGGTGCGAGTTACCCTCAGGCACAGAAGCATTTTGTCGCAGTGCGGTAAAAATTAAGACGACTGCCCACCGTCGTTGTCTTTTTCTTTTAAGGGAAAACTGCGCTCCGGAAGTCAAGAAAGTGGCGAAAATTGTTCCCGGTGCCTTAGACCTTCAACCGTAATTTTCCGTCGCTAAAATTGTTTATTTTTCAGTGGGTTAGCGGCAAAAGGTAGAGTACGGCGCGTCGACGTTGTAGAAATAAAATAAAAGAATAATTGAGAAACAGTAAAGTGGTTTTCTTGTGTTTAAAATTTCAAATCTTCTGAAGCCTCAGACGACGGCTGTAACATTATATGCAGATGAGCATGTAATATTTTTTATGAATGACGATGCAGTCAGACAAGTGAGTAGAGAGAGAGTTTGTTCAGGCAGAATTGGAGAACAAATTTCCCTATTTGTTTCAGCGTGATGCCTAAGTTGCACGTTTAAGCATACTCTACAAACATGGCTAAAGTTTGAGATGGAATTAAGCGAGATCAATAATATTACACAAATACTGTCAGTTTAGAAGTTGGTGTTATGAAACTGCTACGTAAACTAAAGTAGATAATTGATAGTAATCAGTGCTTGTTATGTGTAATTATATATCAGGCGCTGGCACTAATTGCTAATAACGAATGTATATAACATTTTTTATAGGCCATTCCAAATGCCAGATGTCGACGTGTATTATGAATCACCGAATTTATTGCGGAAATCGATGCGGAATCATAGGGTTAGAAAAATGCGGAGTAAATCCCGCTAATTTCATGTACAGGACGAATTATAAGGATATATTTAAAAATTTCTTGGCCTTAACAGGATTTTCATTTTCATGTATGTTACCGTTAAAACTAAAATTTCATTTGTAAATCCATCATATATTACATTCTCAGATTAGGGTGTTCTTGGGATATTATTTCAAAATTGCACAACATGAATAGTATGGTGTATTAAATACTTTTATTAAAATTTGTTACTCGGATCGTACATACATGCTCTACATTCGTCAGAGGAATAGTCCTAACGCCTTATTTATTACTTCCGTTACTTCAATTCATTCCATAGTTAATATTATAAACTGCTTGAAAAAGTATCTTAAACTTGAAATTCAGTTTTATTGTTCTGCAATCTTTTTTTCATATTTGTATCCCTTTTATTTGGTTTATATCCTGATTCCGGTTCTTTGTCATTGCTCATTTGATTGTAAACTTGTATCCGATGTAAATTACCTGTGGTAAATAAATGCTTCAAATGTAAATATTTCAAATGTTTTTTTTCTGAAATGGTTAGTTGAAAGGCAAAAATTGTGCCTCCAAGGTTGGACCAATGTTCTCGGACGGAATACAGACTAGATGTGCCGCAACCCACGCAATATCACATCCAAGAGCCTTGCGTTTTTGTAATTGGTAACTGTCGATAGTATCACGCTGTGACCTCCAGCAGTAGAGGCAATTTCGGCCTATTGACTCAGTGCCTCATGCTATTTTCATGAGCAAGTTATTTCACGTATTGTTTATTCTGATTTCCATCTCGCATAACCTACTTTATGAGCCATGTTACTGAGTTTACTGTTCTTGAATGAAAGAGTCAGACTTTAAAACTTGCACTTCAGGTTATTTGTTTCAAAATTGCTGGTGCGAAAGTAGTTTCTGTCCATACGATATGAAAATAGATTTGTGAAAATCTTTGTTTTTTTTTGTTTATTAAGCCAGCCATTGATTAAATAGAATTCACATTCTAGTTTCTATACGAATGGAAAACGAAAAGTACACCCTAGTGTGACAATTAAGAATTGAAACTTACTTTTTCTGTTAATCAAATAAATTTCGAATTACTGTTGTGCACTGCGTCATTGCATTACAACTTTTTGTAAATAAGAAACAGAGGGTCAGGGCTGATAGAAAAAGATGAAAGAGTAGAATGAAAAAAATCTGTACAGAGTGTACCGGTAGAAACAGTGCTCGAAGTGTCACTCTGATATACGTACTCCAGCTTCCTGTGCTAATATCACGCACGCCGTGGACTGACAAGGCTCACTCATTAACTTCTAGGAGAATAGACTTCAATACGCGGCGCGGCGCTTATATGAACGGTAACGTTTACGATTGAATGAAAAATTAAAACAGTGGGAGTCAGTGACTAAATAATGGTTCACCGGAACTGAATCAAGGAACGTCAAACACAGATCGATCACACAGTATAACGAGAGGTTGGCGGCGTGCAAACCTAACTTTCCTACCAGACCAAAACAACGGCGATCCTGACAGCGGTCGCGGCGCTCGAGCCCATCTTGCTCCAGCATGTGGAACTGCTNTCCGTCTACCTCCCTGCTCTCTCAAGAAGAGGTAATCATTATTGCTTGGTAATTATTTGCCAAGTCAACAAGCTACCAGCATCGAAAAAGAAATAGAGAACTGCATGAATTTTTCTTCCTGCGTCCTATTTACTGTCGGGCAGGTCCTTACCCTAAGACACAAGCTTCGAGCTTAACTTTGTAAAAGATATTTGCATTCAGAAAACGTTTATTCAGTCTAGCTAGGAGGAAGGAGACGACTGAGAGCTGCAACTCTGCATAATTCCTTACTTAACAGCTTCTGAGAGTATTTTTCAAGTTGGCTGCAAGTGAGTGCTCTGCACGGTGTTGACCTGAGCGGGCCCGCTAGCAGACAGCGGCGCACGATGGACCTGAGCCGTCGCGTATCAACGATCAAATGAAATCCCTGCACCGTTTCCTCTCATACGATGAGAGGGTTCGTAGGTCCATACTTCCAAAGAGAAAAATAAGAAAAAAGGAAAGAAAGAAAAACAATCGAAACCTAAGCACACCATAGCTTCTCGGCCCTGCGCTCATATAATATCAAAAACATAGCATATGGCTGCATGGATATTAGTAATAAGACAGAAATAATTGTAATAATGCTGTATGTTGACCTCCGTTTGTGTGCTGTGCGGAACTTGCTTCATGCTCGCTCGAGCTCTCAGTACTCATGGAAGATGCACGATTTTCCATTAGCAAATTTTTGTCGGGGTCTTTCCTCTTTGGCTAGCCTTTGAACTTTGCTTCTCCTTGTAGGAGGGAACAGAGGTCAATCGCAGTCTGTAAAGTTGATTCATGAGACCTGTTAAAAGTTTTGGCTAAGTTTGGAATACTACAAACAGCTTCCCTTCCATTTCTACAGGCAACATTTTGTCAGTTTTTATGTTCTCACTTTTAGTTTTAGTGCAGCCAAAGCAGCGAGCAAAATCGTGCAGGAGTTACTTCGTTGCTTTTTTTTCTCCCCTCATTGCGCCAGTGCGAGACGCTTGGCGCTGCCTGCCCCGACCTCTCCTAGTACCGCCGTCGCGGGTCTACCTCAACCAAGCAATGACAGCTGTGAGGCTTAGATCGACTCAGTTGTGCAACGAGATTTATAGAAACACTCAGATTGGAATGATAATCAAACTGGGAAAACTTGACTATAATCAAAGTTCGTCTATATCCTAGAATAATTAATCAATTTTTGAAACATAGGAATGGTAAGTTTTGAAATGCCATAAATTTTTGTTGCTTAGTATTTCAAATGTTCAAAACTTCCAAAAATTCGAATCACGGTATTTTTTGTCGGAATAATTTTCTAAGGACTCTTACTGAATTACATAATTGACTAACAGCAGATGTTCCTTAAAGCTTAAAACATCTTCGTAATAATAACTTCATGAAGATTTTAAAGTTATCTTAGAAATTTATTTCGAGATCAAATGAATCGCTCCAACTTTATTCCGAGGCTAGACAAAAAACAACGTAGATTTTTTCCTTTGCGATCGGCTGTGGATAGAAATATTTAAACTCGCATGAAGTAAAAAGCTTGATATCGAAAAATTATTACTCGTAATGTCCCCTCAGAAATTCATTTTACGAAACCATATATTTTTATTTTTATTTAGCAAAGATGGCTTATTCAGCTTCGTTTCTATAAAGTTAATTTCTATTTGCAACTTCACCTCGTACAACCATGCAGTCGCACAAAACAATGAGAACATATATAGAAAAGTGCGGTATTAGGTGGAGTCGGCTCCCTCGCCCCAGGCTGCATAGTTAAAGGCTTGTTTTGGCAATCTTCAGCTTGTGCTCGGAGAAATGGACAGCTAATTAAATCATTCTAATAACTATTATACTTTGAACGAAGTTGCACTCTTCGATTTTCAGGATTGGATTATGGCCACAATACAGAGAATCCGTTTACCTTATCCCTAACACTTAATGTTCATTTTGCGAGACAACGGCGTATCAGCCATCGAGTAGTTGAGACTGCCATAACATTACTTGAACGTTCGGCGATAATGGAACGATCTGTTGGAATGGCTTATCAATACAAACTATTTACCTCCAAGTACCGTCTTAATCTGCCGCTTTTGTGTTCCAAACTCATTTGCTTCTCTTAAATACTTATCAAATTAGAAGGTCAATGATATATGTAAACTATTCTTACGAAATGTTGAACAAAAAATTTGATGAAAGCTTCAAGTGTTACTCGTATGATCTCGAATAAAATAATACATTGAACTGATGTTCGCTTAAATATTCCAATAGCTTTTCATTTTTTTACTCTAATGTGAAAAAGGAGTCGAACCTAATCCTTGGTTGTAGCAGTGAGGATGTTTTCCATTGGCAAGCAGACGCTCCCTTACCCTTACATTTCTGTAGAACGCATGACAGTTTGAATTGTTCCTCTTCTATGGAAACGTTCACGTTTGAAATTACTCCCTCATCATTGAACAAATGTGTTTCACTTGTAGAGTCTCTGTTTTCTGAGAGTTTTGTTTGTTACCCCCACTGCATTCACTGCGTTCGTCATCGTCAGTAAATTCTGTCATCGCACTTATGGAGGCTTTTTCCTATCCAATCCTGGACTCGGCAGCCCTGGGGTCGACAGAAATATGCTATGATTTTGATAGTATTATATTTTTTACCTTATTCTCGCTATATAAAGTGAAGTACAGAACAAAAGTAATACAGCTCAAAAGCATTGCGTTCTTTTTTGACAAGTCAATTTATTATTTTTATATGCTCACCCACCCTCTACTGAACGACCTTTTTGAATTTATGACAAAAAATTGAATTTCTGTTTACAGATAGTGCGTGATCCTCTAGTGCGTAAAGGAAAATTAGCGCTTGTGCAGGAATATTATGGTCCCTTGAGCTTCATAGGAAGGAGCAGCTTTCACTGCCTGTGGTCGTTAGCACGCCTTGGGGAATGGCGTTCCTCAGCGGTGTGCATCGCTCGCTGCTCAGCGCGGAGCCAGTGCTACTTATAGAGGATCTGCATTGAGTTTAAATGCCAGGCCTCCTTGCTCGTTCATTACTTTTTGCGGCTCTGCGGTGGAGCCTGGCTCGCTGGCTAACCAATCTCATGTAAAAGTGTTTTCTCCTCCGTTTTTTCTTCTTCTCACTTCCTTTCATGGTCTTTTTTAAATGATTCAGCTGCTTAATAATTTGTTGACATTTATAACGCGCCGTACTAAATCTATCCTAAATATGTGTTTGCCTCCTGATCCTAAATTTTGGCTTAGCTGCAGTATAACGTTAGCATTTACTAAACGTGATAACACTCGTGAGCAGCGAGAATTTTAACATAACATTACTGTACCTACTTTGTTACAGAAAATGATCGTTAATTCTTTGCTGCGTATCCGAAAGAGAAGCGTCTCCAGAAGTTTAGCTTTTGTTATGTTAGCTCACTCTCCAACGCACTAAATTAATAGAAAATAATAGCTTGGTGTTCAC
Source organism: Orchestia grillus (assembly GCA_014899125.1). NCBI lineage: Eukaryota > Metazoa > Arthropoda > Malacostraca > Amphipoda > Talitridae > Orchestia > Orchestia grillus. The sequence goes on along the minus strand of VOMN01058210.1, from coordinate 16,855 downwards.
TACGTAAAAACACGGCTCCATATTTGAAAGGATTCGCTCCTTTCGTTTGCTCGTGTAATTTCAATACTTGATTCAACGGAGATTCATTTGGTACAACAGGCTTTTAAAATCTTTTGCAGACACGTCGGACTCTTTCCCAGAGCTCGCACTGATACGTCCTGCATTTACGAGACTTTGGCTTCAAGTCTTGACTGCGTGAATCGACTTTAATCAGCACAATTACCGAGCTGTAATGGCCAAAAATAAAAACCGTTTTAAACGTGATTTCTATAATACTGGTGAGAGTCATATCTTCATTGAACAATTATCACAAAATAAATCTTTTCAGTATATTCATTCATAAACAAATTCAGCATATGTCAGGTCTGGCACGCAATGCAGTTAAAGGTAAATTTGTGATTCAGTAATAACATTAATCTCTTGTGGCTTAATTTTCCTCCTTAGAACCGGACGAGAAAATGTGTATGAAAAAATCTAGGTATTGAGAAAACTGAGGCACGATAAGCACGAGAAATTTTTATCCCAAAAGAGCTGTTATTAATGGGGCGCTGCGTGATCTTACTAAAGAGCTGCGGAGCTGCAATGCTGCCATCGTTCAGCAAATTGCCTCGCCTTCAGTGAGCTGAGCCTGCGACGACCAGAAAGTTTGGCGATCGGTCTTGGGTCTCAAGCGAGCAGCGTATCCAAAAATATCAAATACCGAAGCCTTTACAGTTAATTTCTCATAGATCAAATTTACTTTTTACTGAGTGGAAACAATTCACTACATAACAAACTTAACTTGTACAAAGTATTTACGACATTTTGTGATGAATTTACGTGAATCAATATTATATTGCAAATTGTAAATACGGCCGGCGACGCGACGTGCGCTTGTTGCATGGCTTCAGGTCTTCCCCAAAGTAATGACTAAATTTTGTAGGCCGAAAATAAAAGGCAACTTTTTTATTTTAAAACAAATATAATGTTTTTACGGTTATTTATGACTTTTTTTCCATTTAATCATGGGTTTTTGACACATTAGTGAACAAATCCTTCGTATTCGGTGAAAAGAATTCTGATACGTCGGCTTCAGCAATCTCGTGGTTTCTAAGACTTACCCCAATTAAATGATTCGGTAAACTACGAAAAAAATTATGGATGAACGAATTCCTGGAAGCACATGGTGTCCCATAATGATTTGTCAAATGATTATTCATCATCTGTGTAGTTGAAACAACCCCAGAACATGACAGACCCTCCTCCTCCTCCTCCTTGTATCACCCTTCGCCCACAGGCTTCGTTGGAGGCCTCATGAAGTCTTCGATAAACATGACTACGAGCACCGTTGTTATAGAGATGGAATCGTGATTCATCTAACCACATGACACTTCTCCACTTCTCTACAGTCCAATGAGCGTATGATTGACCCAGTTCAAACAATTGGTCTTGTGAGGAGAGGCTAGCATCGGCATCCACGAGCCTCTGTGCTCCAGATATTCATTGCATGGAGCTCCTTACAAAGAATTCGTTCAAAAACAGCTGAAGAAGAGCTATCATTGAAGTTTCTCAGTAGTTTCATCCATGATAAAGTGCGATTCTGGTCAACAATGTGAGACATACGACAGCGGTCCCTAGAGGTTTTTTCGAACACAATTTTGCCTTGAATTGTAATGTGAACAGGATTATTTCCATTGTTGGTTGACTCGCATAACAATGACGCATGAAATACCAGCGAATTCCCCCACTTCTTTCACTAGGTGCTCCTTAGCCCGACCAAATGTAGAGTAACAGCCCTTTTTTGCCATTCCGAGATGTCTTGGTTTCGTCTTATTGTTGTGAAACAATTAAGAAACAAGTTTGTATGAGCCAATCAGTGTCGCGTAATGGCCTACCTGTGCCAACATTTGCGGTTACAGTAAACCCTTACAAGTGAATCATTGAAATATATTGATTTAATTCATACGCGTGCAAAGAAGGAGAAAAAATTATGAAAGCAAATCTAACTTCAAAACACGACTGTGTCGCGCATTTAAATTCGGTGCCTTTTATGGAACAACCTATGAAACAACGCATTCATCCGTAGGTAGCGTGTTAAGTCTCACATACCCTACTTGACTCGCATGTCAGTAAGTTAGTATATGACATCAAAACCTAACGATGTACTATACGTAAAATATGATGGAATTAATGAAGTTTCTTTCTTTACTTGAACGTATTGGACAGGAGAAGGCTGTATTCGGCAACTCCTTCGTACCATAGTGTTCGAAGCGAATTAATTCTTTAGTAACTAACCTGTGAACGGCAACATTTGTTGATCGTGCGTAGAAACTTCATTTGTTAATTAAACGAGTTCAGTTTCCAGTTCCCGTTTCCTTCTCGAAAGTAGCAGTGTATTTCTCGGCTGGCTGAGCACAGGTTGTCGACGCCGTTAGTTGCTGCGCCTGTCTCACTTAATTCGGCCCGAGTTGTGGGAGCGCAATTTTGTGGTGGTCTGTACGGGTTACGTGGAACGGGTTACGTGTTCACAGGGAACTAAATTGAGTTTTGAAATATTTATTTTTCTTCGGATGAATAATTACTTTTAAAGACTTCGGAACCTCAAACTGTTTCTTACTTCCGCTGAAATCTTTGACGTTTAACCACCGCATTTACTAATCAAAAGATCTTTCTCGAGTGCAGCAGACTCACAGAGGCCACAAGATATTGCTGCCTCACAGGAAATAAGCTAAGCCTATAAAGAAAAATAAATAAATTAAAAATAATATTCACATGATTTACATCATCATTATTTTAAATTTTTAGTAACACGGCAGGATAACAAACTAATCATAAATCCGCTTAGAACGCATTTAGGAATTAGTTTTAGGTAGGGAGACAATGTGCTTTACCTTACACTTTTCTTTCTTTTTGGTCACAGCGGCCGACACCCAAATCGAATGAGAATTTCTTTTGTTAGCTTTACCGGGTGTTTAGATCTTTCAATCTTTAGACATTCACTTTTGGGGGTATCCATGTGGTGATTACAGCCTTCTCTTTAGCCCAGGTCTACATGGCGACGCTCCTTAGTCAATGCTAAACGGGAAGAAATACATGCATTTTATGAAAAAACATTTTACCTACACGCGTTAAATCAAGCATCGTGTCGTATCAATTAATTTCGAGCTGTATGTGGTGATTGCAAGGAATTTTACTTATGTAAAACTGCTGATTCAGAGAGAAATATTCAATTGTATTTAACAATGGAAGTAGCCTCCTTCAGGGTCCACACGTAAATAAAATTTGAGGAGTAAAAATTTTGATCCCCGTTACGTGAATTTCTATGGAAGTGAAATTGGATTATCGTTCAGAGCGTATAAACTATGAAATTAGACGGTTAGGGAAAACATTCCTCGAAATTTGAGATTTACAGATTCTGAAGCGAGCAAGCAAGCCGTAGAAGAAGGCTACAGTACATCGCGCAACGCTGTATGTGATAGGATGACTACATATATTGGACGACAAAGCTAGCCAAATACCTATTACTTCGCTGGACGCGCCGAAAGAAAGGCTTCCAAACGACCCTAATAAAAATTAAAGCAATTTGGAGCTATGGAAGCGACATCGTTTATAGTTGAACGGTCGTAGCTGCTGTAATCAATCGTGATAGCTCCGTGAACGCCCCACAAACATGACCTAACTGCAAGCATTTTATTTGGGAATTTTCACTGTGCGTTTTTAATTTGTATCTCACGTATGATTTACGTCTACCTTACATTAAATTTCAGGATTTTGAAATTTAGTGTTTAATTGATTCATTCTGACTTGTGGAAAACCTCAGTTCACTTTAAAAAATAACTGATTTTTCAAATTATATTTTAAACTCAGATTATTGTTCATTTCATTTCCCATGGTCCTGAGAGTGTAAATAATTCATGTGTCGAAGAACTAATAATAAAATAGAAAACGAGAATACAATGTAATTGGTGGGTACTAAATCTTATTGAAGCATGAAAAATAGATCTCCACGAAAAAGGATAGGCAAGCATTAAAAAGCACGTGAAGAATTACGGTGGCAATTGAGATGAGTGGAGTCTACGCAAAACATTAATATTTATCTGGTATGTTATTTTACAGTCCATTTATTTAAATCATTATTCGGGATTCCTCATCGGTCTTCCTAGAAAAACCGTTGCTCAAAAATACATTCGAGTTTTTTTGGGAGATTTTTTTCTGTCAGTCCCCTTTCATCAACATAACGAAGAAAGAAATTTGGCTCCATAGCAGCTCTGAGAGACGCAGAACCTTGCGAGCTTGTGCAAATGCATTAATTTGAAGGCAGTCGCTCAAGTTACTGAAGCAATAACTAAGATTGTATCCTTTGAAATAATGTTTAACTGTGACATGACTCCGTGTCCGGTGGGAAGTGTAGCTTGTACGCTTAAGCAGAAATGAAAAGAAACGAAGCAAGAATCAATGCAAAATGCATATGCTGTTCTAGTTTCTTCATGCTCGCTTCTTCCAAAATTCCATAACTAATCAACAATTCGAACTATAGTGAGCAGGAACCTTACGTTAATTCTGCATGCGTTATCATAGATGTTTTGTAATTATAAGAGAAGACAGTGAAATAAGTGCAATGACAACAAGGCTTTTTATGAAAAAAATAGCCAGAATTTTTTAACACAATCGTAGTCAAAAGCTAACAGAAATTTATTTAGCATCGTACAACTGTGAATCGGTATCTGTGATCAAGATATAATAGGTTTCTGATTCTGAAAACTTCCAACTAAGATAAGTGCCATTACAATTGCGAGTAAAAATATCACCCATATTCCATCTCAGATCGAAGATGGTTAATTGACCGCTTCAAAGGAGCTCTCACGAGGGAAGAGTTGGCTTTGCAGTCCGCATCAAATTGCTGCTTGATGAAACCGAGCTGAGGAGTTGAGTTTGTTCTAAGAGTATGAGGTAACCTTCTTCTCAACAAAAAATTTGAACCCTTTGCAGAAATTAACTTCACCAGCGTACGAGTTCCTTTGACGTCACTATACTAGAACGAGATCAGTGTCCTTAATATTACAGCATAGTATGTATTAACAGTAAGCTATTAACATATAGCAATGCCTAACGTTAAGTTAAGTAGAGCCCCAGCCATTCCATGAAAAATCATCAGTTCAAAATTCAGTCCTTGTATTCCTATACGCTCGCATGTGTGAGACATGCTTTGGATTCCCACCAGGTGTGTGGTTGTCCTCAGACTTTTATTACGCTGTTGTTAACATCGGTAAATAATATTCTTAGTAAAAACACAGAAGTTCTTAAACGATATTGGACAACGCAGATGAGATAATGCTGCATGAAGGTCACGCCACATCATGTTTATAGCCGCCCCACGACCCGCCAAACGGACAACCCGCGGCACACAGAGCACAGGCTTCCCCTCCCTCCACCACGCACTGCTGCTGGCGCAGGGTGCAAATCACAACATGGGAGGGAGGGCGATGGTTTCGCATCCGTAGAAATACACGGTAAGGCAAAAAGAATGAGAAATTCTGTCGTTTCTCTATATCAGATAAAACCAAACAAAATCGTTCATGCTGCAGAGCTATACGTGGGTTATTTTTACACATTCTGGTTCGTATACTAAAATATAATTTTAATCTGTAGCCTTATTCAGGGAGAAATTTCCTCGTAGTCCTTTAAAAACATCCGTCTTCTTTGTCCCACTCTGTAATACCTCAGTGAAGTTATTTCCATTGTAGTTTGATATGTATCAAGCAGGGCTGTACGTTTACTAAATGCCATATATTTAATTCAGCTTTTTGATGCAGTAAAATTCAGTTACGACGGCAAGTCTTCCACAATAAATACAGAATCCTTGAAGCTGTACGGGCAATGCATGCAGGCTGTAGAATGCTTATACTCAATGATATTTTAAGAAATTTGTGATATATTTTTGGCAAAAGGTGGAGCTGGAAATAAGTTTTCGCTTAGCTCAATGCTTAAATTTCTTCAAAATAAATAATTCCCTAGCACATTCAAGTACTTAATAGAGAACAACTTTCCAACTGCCTTGTCAGGAGCTTGCATTATATTTCATACTCCAACTTAATCTATCAGTAGCCTAAACACGATGTAGGTCATTTGCTTCTTTTACAGTCGCTCATTGAAAAAAATCTTTGTACAACACCTCAAAGACCAAGCGGCAGTATTTAAAACTTCAACAGAAGTTTCCCCATCAATCTTAGTCAGTCTCAGCTGATTTGTGTCTCAAGCCGATCGTGAGCATGAACACAGCGGCTCTGTCTATGTATACACCTACATAGAGAAGAGGATAGTCTTTAAGAAATTTTTTATTATCATGTATTTGCCCCAAGATTTACAGTAGTTAAAAACACTCGTCATCAAGGTGGTGAATTTATAAACGCTAGACGTATCAGCATGGAAACCTTATCCTATTGATCAAAACTAAAATTTAATTTTAATTGTTCTCCTGGTGATGAATAGTGTTTAAGAACTCGAAAAATTGAGACGAATATATCGTTATTCAAAAGACTTTCTTAAAAACTACCCTCATCTATACGTAACGTTCGAGTCGGATATTCAAATTAAGACACCAGTAGAGCACGTATTAAGAAGAGGCAACAGTTCGCCGTATCAGCCAGACCGAATCAGGAATCTACGAAAAGGAGAGTCATTACAGGCTCCCGTCTGTTCCTGTACTTTTGCGGAGGGGCCGAGGCTGAAACCATCTCTGCGTGATCCATATACCATAATTATATGCCGAGTACATATATTTGTTATGGTGTGTCTGAAATAGTGTATTTACGCGCTGAAGGAATAACATATGACAAAATTCGCTGTTCCAGATATTCGGGTGTGTATTCTTTCTCAGCACGATTATGTCACAGAAAGTAATTTGTATCAGTGGTACAGAAAATTACATAATTTCGTACGAGATTTACGTTCGTTTTGACAATACGGGAACGTTAGGATAAAATACGGGTAATTTTGAAGAAAGGCTAATTCGTATTTTGAGAGGAATTCTAAGGTAGTGGCAATTATACTCGATTTAGCCTTTTCTTTAAAAGCTATGGACACTAATTTTGCTTTCGGTGTTCATGAAAACTTACTCTTGACACAGACTGGATAATTTTACTCTTTGAAATTAATCTGAAAAATAGCAAGGACCATAGAAGTAGCACTCTATAGACCGGTATTAGAATTTATAACGATAAACAAAATTAAGTTCAAAGCTCGAGATGTTTACTTTATTTTTGTGGTATTAAACTTTTATTTAGACGCACAAATTTCTATTGAAAAAATGCAATGAATTGTGGAAAAGATAATTCTATAAATTGAAATAATTCAAATACATATACTTAAAACAAAGGAAGTTTTTAACAATCATGCTTAATTATAATTGAGCATGATAGCTTTTCTTCTACTACATTATATAAAATAATTGATATCATATGTTTTTCCCTAACCGATTGAAACATGTCAGTCTCAAATGTATTATGACGTGCTTTTATGAGTTAGGTGCCGATATGACACATGTACCCGTACTATGTACACTACGTACATCACCACGTGCTCCAACTATAAATGACTATTAAAAGTCTACGGGGTTTCATACGAATATTTAACTTACTCTACCAATCCTTTTATTATTACTACACGTACATGCAATAGTATCTAGAACGATGATAGAGAAAATTTCAGATAAAAACCTAAGAATATCTTAAACCTTCCGTACTGATAGTGGTATAACTAACATTTCCTGTTATTTCAGGTTCTATACATTAATATGTTTTGGTTTAAGTTATACACAGCAAGAACACAGTATGTAATGTCACTTAGATCAGGTTTTCCAATCAATAATGCTAGAAGGGCTTTTTAATACGGAGAGTACATTCGGAGTACAAATCAAGTAACCTGCACATCCTTGCATATCACCTGCCACTGCAGTACTGAGCCTGACGAAAGGATGTGCGCACTTCTATGCGTGTCCAGATTTGTCTGATTGTTCAAAGTTCCTTAGGGACAAGCCACTCAATCTTCTCGCGTGGCTGCGTGAGTGACTTCTCCGCTAAGTAAAAAATACCCACAAGTATTTGAAGTCAACAATTGGTAATCTTCCTTCAGATGCATCTGCATACGAGTTGGAATATGTGAACTACTTTCGTGGCGGTGAGGTCGTCAGAGTGAATTTATCCCACGAGTCAATAAGCTTGTAGTACATAAAGGAACAATTGTTCATTTTACTTAGCTATTCATAGCTTTTTCACCTTCATCTGTAGATTTCAGTTAATTAATGAGTAGCTTTGGAATGGAAAATAACGAAGATTATTATTGCTAACCTTAGCTTGTACAGTACATTTTCCCCACCTGCGTGGAGTCTGTCCTCTGTGAAAGGAGTGCAGCCAGGATGTGAAGATTTACCATTTCAAATATATTGTATCGTTGGATAACTTAGGCAACTTACCTCTTGCTCGTAGAGGCCGACAGATGCGCGCTTGTACCCACGCTAATGAAACAAACTCAGTCTGGGGGACCCTGTACGTACTCAGATAGCAGCACAAAATTGACGGAAATTTCCACATAATATGCTTGTTTTGAACCGAAAAAAATACTTGTATATAAATATCAAAATCAATCAAGTCCTGCAAATACGCTCTGTTGAAAATAGAACGAAATTTTCATTGAACGAAAATTATCTTACCTCCTCCGAATTTCCAGTTGATCCAGCTTCTTCATTGGCTTGTCCTTGCACGCTATTCATTTTGATTATATTTTATTCGCACTTCTGAAGCGTTGACGTTTTTCCTGCTGTTCTCAACACAACTCGTAGTTCAGTGCCTAACGGTTCAGAATAATACCATGGAAACAAAGCACTAGATGGAATAATTATTTGTCCAGCGTAAGGATTTTGTTTGTCAAAACTTTGGATAGTTCACTTTTACTTTGTATCAAGCGAGTTCACTCTTCAGTGTTCACTTAAAAATTACTCATTTTGTAGTAACACTGTATGATATTCACACTTTGTTCTGATTCAAGAGACTATAACGTCAAATATTTACGATAGTTCACTTAGCAATGCATTAGTGCACAGACAGGTTAGATTTAGGCTAGCTTAATTTTTCTTAGCAACAAAATTTGTACTCTAGGAGCCACGGAGTACAGAAAGACTATACAACGAAACAGAAAACACTTGCAGTGACATCACTAAAGAAGTTTTCCGTATTTCAGACGCAATTTGAACCTATTTCAGCTTTACTCTATAAATTTCTAAATGTATTCGAGGGATAATGGATACCTTAATTGAACAAAGCAGAACTGTCCTTCTTAAATTTAGGAACATAAAAAGCTCGATGCACCAGTACTCTGCCACTGAAAAAGACACAATTTTAATCTAGTCACATAAAAATTACGTGAAAGTGTTCCACTAGATGTTATTCCAATCCATTTGCTCTCTAGATTTGATGGCGTGAGTTCTACGCGCGGGCTTAAATTCCACTCAGAATTCCAACACGCATTTGGCGCAAGTCGAGCATAATTTTACTGCCGTAAGCAATTAAATTGTCAACTGGACCATCATACTGGGAGTGATGTTGCTGCTTGCAGACGCGTTTCTTTTATTAAAGGAAATAAATTCCATTATCGCACAAGTTTATTCAAAAATTTATGTTAAGTGCTTCATAGGGATTTGTATATATCTATTGTTTTCGTTCTACAGTCTGGATTTGAAAACGAATTCAAATAATGCACAAGCATATCCTCCGGTTTGTATGCTTCCAGTTGAACTTTAGAGTTTAGGAAAGCAAAGAATTTGCACGCCTAATAACATGCTAACCTCAAATTCAAGCATATGCTCCACCGCTGCTGAGGATGTACACGAAGCCCTTATGGAGAGTGTTGCTGCGTCATTGCCTGTAGAGGACAATCGCGATGTCGCAGGCATATCAAAGCAGCGGAAACAGAATTGGGTACTTGGATAAAATCGGAGAAAAAAAACTTCCAGAAAACATCAAATACTTGCTCATGAGGCCAACAGTCTTTAGCCTTGAAGTAAAAAATCATCAAATCTTATGTTACATTGCTGTAAGGACAGAAATCTTTTAATGAAATTTATTTCATGGACATGAAAGCATTCATGTATATATTGGTAGCGACGGGTTGTTGACAGGAGAAATTTGACAGGAACAAAAAGGATTTCGTAGCAATGTAAGTACACAAGAGTATGATGTGGAATTGTTTTGCCTATAACAAGATGTCCAGGGGAGGGAGAAACACTTTTCTGTGACCCACCGAATAACAATACATGGAAAATTCCAAACTAACGAGATATAAAGCTTATAATCAGAGAGAGAGAGAGAGATAGAGAGAGAGAGAAGTGGCACTCAATTTTTCCGTAAAGTTTCCAATTTTCGTCAGTGCTCCCCCAATGACGCGCCCGAAGCTCTCCAGCAACTCGCCCCTCGAGACAATTGGAGACAGACTAGTGTCTCTAAAGGACACTCAGCGGCTGGGGCCACCATGCGTTTCCAAATGGATGGAGTTGCACGTGTTTCCCTTGCTAATCTTTTCACATTTGAGCTGGAAAAAGAACAATTTCAACGAAAGATTTTGATCTCAGTTTTCAAAAATGTGAGGCAATTTAAATCCGCCGTACAAATATTATCTGACAAATCTTGGTACTGTCTCGTAGTAATGCCAAAGCCATATTTTTTGTGTAATTTTTTTGCAAATCTATCATCAGGTAGAATATACACCCATTACGAAGTTTTTGTAGCAAATTACATACTGTGTCTAGCGCGCTCGTAAGCTGAAAATTTGGGTTTTGTTTGACCAAGGCGTACTGGTAGCGTGATGGCTTCGTAACCGAGAGGACCTAGGTTCGAATCTCGGCTCAGGCGAGGCATTTTTATGTAACCAGGGAGTACTTCCCTTGGAAAAGGAAGTTTGAGCCGCACATTCCTCACATCCCTCACCACGCCAGTAGTTGTAAGTCATTGAAACCCCAACGGTAAAACGTGTTGGAATTACTAAAGATTCTTGACAGCTAGTTCAGGGAGAACTGATGTGTGCTAAGAGCAACTCAGTTACCCGGTGGGAGGTTTGCTGAGGGTTGAAGAAAAGTTCTTTCGGGAATTTTTGGCTCGTGGTATTGTGGGACACAACACAGCGATCATGTTACTAAAATGTCTCCAAAATTTATTGTAGTTCATGAATTAAATGGCTGTAAAATTAGTTTTAATTAAATCATCAGGCTCAGTACTTTGCATGCATTTACTATAAATGATGTTTATTCGTTTGCAGTTACTACTTCACGAATTTTTTATTTGGTCGGATTTTAAGACCTTTTAAAATAGTAAACTAAACAATTTTCTGAGTGAGTTTCCCTCAAATTTTTGCATTCTCGCAAGCAAGACACTTTCTGTCGATATTTATATTTTCTGACGCTGTTGGATTTACAAACTTCGTAAAGTTCTACTAAGAACACTCAGGAGGTGGCTGCCGCTCGAGCCACAACACCTCTATTGAATCATGCGCCCGATGCCGTGTTTTGCTCGTCCTTTGACTTGAGCTTCTCGCAAAAACTGTCCAACTTCACTTCCCCTGTAGCCTTTTTCTCGGACGTTGAGCGTCTTGCAGTATCGGCGACGGAAGTTAGCGAAATAACTTTGTAGAGAATAAATTTTTTCTGAGCCTTTTGATTGTGGTTTTTAACTCCCCACTGATTTCTTTTTTCTTTACCGAGAAGAGAGGAAACACCCGTTTAGCATTTGATAACTTCTTTTAACATTGATTACAATAATTTTTTGCATGCTTTCTTCCGCAAAGTTATCATAGCAAATAAACGTTCCCAACTGACCAACTTCATTCACCACTATCTCGGATCTGCTGCAGCCCGGATTTTTCATTAATAACAAAATTGCTCTTTGTTTATTTGCTTTACTTTTTCTGTCTTAAAAATAAATATTAGTTTCATTTTGGCTCACAGCTCAAGCTTGCAAATAAATCCACTCACTGACTTCTCTGGTCAACAAAAGCACCGGAAGCGAGGGTACTGAGTAACCAACCTCATCTCCGTCTTATAAACAGCACAGTCAATTGAGGAGCGGGACGCAGGCTAGTTGACCGCTCCATGACCATTGCGTGGAGACACGTTGTGCACATACGTGCGTTGTACACTCATGGCGGACGAGGTGATGTCTACCATCACATTTGTCCCTTCAGAAACTAGAGTAACTTTAGTTTTTCATTGCTAATTGTTTAACCAACTTCCTACAGTCATGTTTTGGGAAATTAATTTCCTTGAAGGTGATGTGAAAAATTAATTTATTTTCAGTAGTAATAAAAAGTTTTTAGTTGTGATGTGGAATAATACAGAATTTATTTCTAAGTGGAGTGAAACTTTCTCTTGCTCTTCGATTCACCAACTCGGGCAGTGCCAGGTGGAAATTTTCAAGCGTTTCGCATGACACTGTTGGTGGTAACTCCCTGCAACAAAAGAAAATTCAGAAGCATTAATTCAGTGTACATTAAAAAAACGTACGTGGTAAAATCCTGTCAAAAAGCGTTACCACAGAAAAACGAAATTCCATCTTTGATTAACGTTTTCTCAAGATAAGGCACTTTCCCTGTAGGATATTTGAATACTATTGAGGGTGAGAATCCTAACTTATTTATGATGTTTTCCTGCGTTCAAAATTGGCGTATCATCGTGATGTACGCTGATCTTAATGTACGTCATACACCTAGGGTTTACTTGAATATTTGTTCTAGAGCGTAAGAAAATCAATTTCTCTGTGTTTATCTCTTCAAATGGATAAAACGAGTGACTGCGAGTAACATATGAGGTACTCGTGTTTAAAAAGTTTGCGCTAGCGCAGTTTTAAAAAAAAACGAGGAATCGTAAGTCACTGATATGATTTTATATGAATGTTCTACATACTCAACCTAAGCCAGTTAAATTCCAGAGTTTAAATTTTAAAATCTGCAATAAAGATTCGTATGGAAATTTTTTTACCGATGAATGAGGTTTCTGTTTAGAGTTAGGTTTTGGGCTCATTCCATGAGCAGTTCACTGTAAGTTTTTAAATAAGATCTTCACGTACAAATTTCCGACAACTTCACACGTGAAAAGAAATGCCAGACTAAACTGGCAATTCCTCTAATTTTTTCCTCTTTGTGTTTTTCATCACTAATGGGTGCGCTGGCGCATTGTACCTAAAATTTTTCTTTCTACTCTGACTTATCAAGCCCCTTTTTCTAGCAACTCAGCCCAAGCAAAGGTGGTTATTGACAATTTGATTAACGTTATGAAAAAAAATCTTTACTAAACCCTTAACGATTTATCCCGAGAGGGCCGGCGGTGCATTCACACGGTCTGTGTAACCGACAGCGACCGTGTGAATGCAGCAACCGCGGCCACGGAATACCTCAGGGTAGTTCGTTAAGGGGTTAAGGGATATTGGATCCATGGATGAAGTTTCATGGCGTTCAATATGATGTGACATGGTACCTCAGCCCTGCATCGTGCTCCGAACATCACGTCTGCGTCACGTAGCTTCTCTTGAAGCGCTGAGCTGCGGTGTTTTGCAGACCTGGCCGTGATGTACAGCCCGCTGTGTTCCCTCGCCACGGCCCGCTGTGTTCCCTCGCCACGGCCCGCTGTGTTCCCTCGCCACGCCCCGCTGTGTTCCCTCACCATGCCCCGCTGTGTTCCCTCACCACACCCCGCTGTGTTCCCTCACCACGCTCCGCTGTGTTCCCTCGCCACAGCCCCGCTGTGTTCCCTTACCATGCCCCGCTGTGTTCCCTCACCATGCCCCGCTGTGTTCCCTCACCATGCCCCGCTCCGACCACCCATGAGCATAATAGGCTTTAGAATTGCCTTCTCCGAAGCATTCATCCAAAAAAAGCAAGAAGTCCCGTAATCCAGTGAAGGAAAGCAAGTCTTATATCCGTCAACTACTTCAGAGAAGCGGATAAAAGTCTCGTGATTTCGAAAAGTAGTTCGGGACGCAACTCTCTGAGATGTGGTGTAAGGGACACACTCGAAAGTTTATACAGACTGGCTTTTAGACGTTAAAAATGGATTGAAGTCATTGTAAAGCACCTGTTAAATGCACAACAACATTTACAGTGGACAGCCCCTTTTAAAGGCGGCAGTAGCAGAGATATGTGAAATTCTCAGCCCACGAAGAAGTAAAGTCAAATAACAGCCCCTGTTCATGAGAGGGCCAGATGGAGCGCAGATGACTTGCTAAGTGAGAGCTTGATGAGCGACAGCGGCGCTGCTAGCTGGCGCTGCTGAAGCTGGGCGACTTGCCGTGGCAGCGCTGCAGACCGTGACTGTTGTGCTCTGCTGCAGCCCCTCTCCAGTCTCTGTTGCAGCCTCCTGCTATTCTTCGGTGGCTAGCAGCCCCCTTTCATTTCACTACAGCAATCCACTCGCACTCTACTCTGAAAAATCATTCGTCGTGCGTCTCTGTGAGTGCCACTGGGAAACAGTGTAAATAGAATTTTGGCACAGAATAAACTGCAAGAAGCATGGTCATGAAAAATATACATTTATGAGCATCTATTGCTGCCGGCTGTCCTTTGAATAAAGGCAAATTTTCCTCCGTAAGCCGAACCCATTTTTTGCTCTAACACTAACCGTAATTTCCCCCTGAACAGCTTACCATTTGTCCTCAAATTATAGAGAACTTTATGTTATATATCATATCCACCTCTTATTACTATAATAGACTCATTTCTTCCTCATTTCCTTGCATATGTCCTGGTCTATTTCAATCAATATGTTCTCTGTTTTTCACAGTTTCCACACCTTATACATCTACGCTTTTATGATCGGTTACATTCTACACAGCCTTGCAATTAAGAGTACATCAGTTATATTACTTTGTTATAAGGCTTGTTTCAATGCGCGACTTCCAGCATTCCCTACTCGACAGTTTGGCTAGTTCAGAGTCAAAAATCTTTACTTTTTCTCAAATACGTGAAGCAGGTACGATTTTTTCAATCCACAAATTTTTTCCGACGCATATTTCGTGAACTCAGTAACTTTCAGCTGAGCACTTCTACCTATGCAAAGAAGGACCATCATGTTCTTCATGAAACGCCAATCCGAGCCGCTGTGCTCCTGCGTAGTTTTCGTCCTCCATCGCACAGAGCAGCTCAAGAGCTATTTGATTGTTTGCAACCTGGCGTAAGGCTATTTTGGATCAAAATAATGACCCTTGCTCTTTATTATTACTAGTTAAGAGGAGCATGCAAAGGTATCGCTACATTTTGGCAAGATTTTGGGTCTGTTGGGTCTTTTTGTGGAATTTGCCGGACATCCGTCAAATGTTTTTCGGATGCGTGCTAGGCATTTGCCCGGGATTTGCCGGCCGCTCTTCGGCATTTGCCGAATGATGCTCGAGTGCCAGGAATCTCGGAGGCCTTTTCTACACATACTGCGTCGTTGTCTGAGAGAGAACGCTCCCTTAGTTCTTGTTTAATGTTCTTTTATTTTCTAGGGCAAGCAGAAATTCCTTACGGAATTCGTTCAGTAAAGTAATGCCGTTAATTGCAGGATTGACCGCTCACTGACTTACTCTCGGACTATTTGTAAACGATAATAAATTTGTCGTGGTCTCAGCCCCCAAGTATTTCAAATATTGAATGAAATCAAACTCATTAACTCCGATTCTGTAAAATTTTTGAACAAGTGAAACGTCATGAAAAAATTCAGATCTGCAATTTGTTAACGAATTTTCCCAGTGTGCAAGACGTGTAATTACTGAATAAGTTAATCGGGTTGAAATAAATAATTTGGATTTGGTCAAATTATAAATAACTTAACAATGAAGCAGAGGCTTCACGTTACAACGCAACTTTAGCGAAAAAATTGACAAATATCTACGTAGAAATGCATTTAATCCATTTGGTTAAATGCCTTGAGACAGAAACGCGTCGCTGTTTAAAGAGCTCTTATTGCCAAATTTAGAAAGGACGTTTAGAAATGCTAAGATAAGAGAAAATCCCTATCATAAACTATCACGTTTTTTGCAGCGATGCTGTTTTCCCAGAAGTTAAATCCCCTGCCAGTGGATCATATTAAAGGAAACGTGTTAAAAATGAATAAATTTGTCTGTGCAGTACTTCTATTGGCATACTGGTATTAAAATTAATAAACAAGCATCATATTACAAAACCATTTGCCTCTAGGAATAACTCGAGCATGATCATGCTGAAACTAATTGAAGTTGATTCACGCCAAGACAATGCACGTAACGAACACGTGAATCAATGTTGCTTCCACCCTGAAGGGCATTCAGTTCTCTAATAGCCTTCCACTCGCCCGGCTCTACAGCTCCGAGGTTCATCGAATAAAGGTAACCACCGCTGATCCCTGATCACTCCGCGTTTAAAGAGCGCCTTGCAGAGATGTGTCGCTTCTGGATACAATGCCGTGCTTCCTTCACCAGCTAACCTGATGTATAAGCGGGCAGAGAGGCTGCCTCCTATGCCTTCATTTTTGAAATAACTCTCACTGAATGCCTAAGAGCAGCATCTTCTTCCCGTGTGAAAGTTAAAACCCACAAAAGGACGGGTTGGGCCGTAGTCTGCTCTGAGCACTGTTTGGTGGCGTTTTATTCTGATGGTCGTAATTTTGAAACTCCAATCGGATGAGAAATATACTGTCTATGTTTAAGACTGTGTTTTTTCTCAAAAGTGCGGTAGGTTTAAAAGAGTTTAATCTCTGAAACATTTAATGATGAATGTATCACAATTATATGTTTGTTATAGTTATGCTGTTCGGAATACGAAAAAATGTAGTTATTTCTCTTATTATTTGCAGAGGTGGGCAGCGCTACTTTGAAATGTAGCGGCC